>JAHUTJ010026915.1:0-13432 GCA_036250325.1 Characodon lateralis
AAAGAAGCACTGATCCAGGAGTACTTTCTATGGGAAGGAAAAGTAAATGTTAATGGATGTAGCTCCTTTAGTCGTTTCACCTAGAAAGAAAGAACAGATAAACTCTGAGCCAATTTTCAAGGATAGAGTCTGAAAGAGAGCACATAGAGTTAGTTACAGTTAAGCTCAGTTTGCTTCATAATAACAAGGCCACAGAACAAGGACTACCTTTCTTTGTCAGATAAGAATCAAGTGCTGGGAAATTGTGCTAATGTTTCAGAGCATTAAGCTCCATGAACCAACTGGATGGATCAGTTATGTCTCTTTTAAAACTGGTTGGATTGCATCAGAGGAACTATGTTTGTTGTCCCAATTGTTCAGTTTATATTATAAAATGCCTGATCTCAAGAAATAATGGAAATGTTTAATTCAAATCACATGGGATCTCTGTATGAAACAATAATTTTTATGCACTTTTATGTGTGTCCTTTTGAGGACATACTACAGTTCAGTTCGATGTATTTTGTGACGTCCACTGTTTTTATTCAGCTTGAAATAAAATCTATTGCAGCTAATCGCCTTTCGACGTCCAAGTCCACCTGTTTGTAATTTAACCTCATTAAAAATGCGGCTTGTGCAGACTGACCCTTGATAACTCTGGAAGAGCTGCCAGCATGCACAGCTCAGGTTGGATAATCTGCCAACAGTATGGCTATAAATTGTGCACTCTGGCCTTCATAGTGGAGTGGCAAGAAGAAAACCATTGTTTAAGGAAAGTTGTAAGAGTTCTCGTTTGCACTTTGCCACAAGCCATGCAGGGGACAGTGCAGACACATGGAAGAAGATAGTCTGGTCAAAATGAGACCAAACGTGGACTGTGGAAAGCTCTGTTCTTTACACTATATTAAAGTAATTTGTTTAAAGCACAGCTACTTCTTTATTTATGTGTTTTTTCTGTTAACGTTTCTTATTTACTTGTATATATTTACATCTGTTTTAAGACACATGCAACTGTTAAGTTAGAAACCTTATGCACCCAGATATATACAATATATGTTCATGATTATAATTGTGCCTTTTTTGTTTTACTTTTTTTTTATTCACACAGATTTGTTTAACACTGTTTAATTGAGGAAATTTGTTCCATAATATGTCTCATACATTGAGATCCACTGTATCTTAGAGGCACCGACTTATTACGCGCACTTTTCATGAAGGTGTTCTAGCTTTCACAAGTAAGTAAATAAGACAGCTAACAAATTAGGTCTTTATTTTGTGTATATGTGTAGAAAAATAAATAAAACTGTTCTTATTAGTGCAACGGGACGCGTATTGATAAGCAGAAAGGATGCAAGACAGAAGGACAGGATGAAGGATGAGGATATACTGGTTAATTTTTTCCTGAGCTTTTATTTCATCCATTCAGATTCGACCTTTTCAGATTAACAGGTAGAATCTGTATAGAAAGTGCTTTAATAAAGATGATGGCAGTTAGATGTAGAAGAAGATGAATATTCTCTCTCAAACATATGTGTTAAAATTACAATAACTGATTCTTAATTGTGGTTGCCATGCCATTGCTGCATTCACAAACCCCTGGAGTCCTTTGGTTTATCAGACGACGTTCACTTCTGGGGATATGACGCAGGTTCTTAATAAATTATACATACTGAGGATGCTGCCATGTTCAAAATGACGAACGTTTTAAGAGAGCCATTTATTAAGTATGAGTCAGTTCCACTGCATGGCAGGAACAATGTATTTAAAAAACATTGATTTGGACCAGTACACAGAAGTGTAATAGCTAGCAATGTTGGTGTCTGAGTCAACAGCCACATACATATTACCATGTTCATTTCCTCCACAGTCATGGTCTTGTTGCACATTTATGATGCATATCTATGGGACTCTGCCTTAATTTGTAAAACAGCAGTTACAAAATAACATCATCTTCCTGTATTTGCTCCACATCACCACCAAAATGTGTTAAGTAACTCTTTCAGCCGTTTACTCTGCCTCATTCTTCTTTGCCACACAGACACCGTTGAATGAGAGTTGTAATAAAAGCATTCATTAGAACTCAGAGGAGTTATAATTTTAGTTCAGACCTGTGCATCTGGGGGGGTTTTGTACTTATTTAAAGGAGGGTTGTAAAATGATCTGATCCTGATCTACAAGGAAATAAAAATGTTGTATCAGACTTGATGATTTTCTTTCAGATACATTTCTTCCCAAAACATCCCAGTGAAATTAATTTTGGTCTATTTACACACCTCCAACACACAACCAATGTTGTCTTGGACATAAAAAAGGACCAGAAAATATTAGTAATGACAATTCACCTCGACAAAGTGTGCTGATGAAACGATGAGCTGTACTTCTGGTCTTCTTCTCCTTTCTCTGTTAAACCTCTTAAACAACCTCCAACCCCTGAGGGACCTATTTCCCTTTTTAGCTGCTTTGTGCCTAATGCTTTGTCAGCATGATGAGCAGCCAGAGATCAGTGGGATCATCAGAGATGTTTAAAGAAAACAACAGTTTAGAGGACTAAACCTTTACCACATTACACACTTAAGATAACGATTACAGTTTAAATAAAATGCAACCAACACTCACACTGGGGACTCATATCTGTAGTGTTACTATAAACAATGAAACAATGAAGTGCAACAAGAACAATTAAATGATAAATAATTGTGTAAAAGCACAAAAAAAAAAAAAAAACTTTTACAATTTTTCTCCAATGTTGTAGAATACTCAGCGCAGAGCTGAGAAGACAACAACCAGTTCTGCCACATGATGGACCCAGGAGCATAGGCTGCATCAAACAGTGAAAGCAGACAGAGAGAGAGAGGCTACTGCAGGCTGAGGTTTAGTGCAATGGTGCCCTCTAGTGGTAAATAACTACAAACGCTGTCGTACTAAAGTAGAAGCTTTGCAACACATTTTAAATTAATGAGTAATAAAATATATAATATAAACTATATAATTACTAATTCAGACTATATAATATATTACATGTTATTCAAAGGATTGTCTAAAAACAGATGTCTGTGTACTAGCATTTGTTACAGTGTAAGGCCCATTTTTCCAACATGTCAATGTAAGGACCCACTGCTCCTTATAGGACCCCAAGCCTGGGCCTCATAAAAAGAAGTGCGGTTTTTGGATTAGGGGTTAGCTTTAGGACTATGGTGTGAATTGAGATTAAATTGGGTTGAAGGGTACAGTCAGCCATGGAAATGGAAAATGACTGGAAATCAATGCAAAGTCCTTGTAAAGATAGAGATGTGTGTGTGTATGTATTTGTGTGTGTGTGTGTGTGTGTGTGTGTGTATGTGTGTGTGTGTGTGTGTGTGTGTGTGTGTGTGTGTGTGTGTGTAAACAGGAAGAAGTTTGCATTTAGACTTGTTTAATAATACTCTTCTAAACCAGAGGTGCCGAGGTCCAGTCCACTAGAGCTACTACCCTGCAACTTTTAGATGCATCCCTTCTCCAACACAGCTGAATCAAGTGGCTGAATTCCTCCATCAGCATTTGGTCATTCAGCTCTTTAGAGGCCTGGTAATGATAAAGATTATATTAAGATGGGGAAAACAACTCAGATTGTGTTAAGATGAGAAAAACATTCATGGTATCTTAAAAAAGAACGCCACCTCCACTTTGGGCCTGCAGCTGTGTCCACCATAACCCACTTTAGTGAAATAAATTGAGAAATTCGAGCTCGGAGCAGTAGATGTTAGCTTCATTCTATTCAAAGATGTTAGTCTGCAAGATGCCTAATAATTCATGTTAACAGGTACTCAAATAAGTAGATCTGCGAACGGGGCTGTGTGGTGCACTGGGTGGAGCAGACACCCTATTTATGTAAACTGGTGGTCCTTGATTCAGAGTCAGAGGTCCTGGGTTTGATTCCCAGCAAGGGATATCTTCCCCTGCTCTCTCCGCTTCCTTTCCTGCTTTGTAAACTCTTGAATAAAGCCCACCAGTACCACAAATAAAATTATAAAGACTGCATAGTGTTATGAAAAAATGGTTCTCCCCTAACACATTTCTTCTTTCTTTTAAAATCACACTTAAATTTTACACATCATCAAACATTTTAACATATGACAGAAATGACTCGAGTACCTAAATGGTTATTTCATACATTGTGTGAAACAGTATTTGCTCCCTGAAATGAATGACTGATTGTGCCGCCATTGGTGGAAGGAAATGAGGTCTGCACTGCTTTAGATGATGCCCTGTTTGGTTCTTCTCTGACCTGTCGGATGAATCACTGAGGCACTCTCTGAGTATTTCTGTAGGCTGGCCACTCCTGGGAAGGTGCACCACTTTTTATATTTTCTCCATTTGTGGATATTAGCTCTCACGCTGGTTTGCTAAAGCTTTAGAAATTACTTTATAACCCAGAGTGACAGATGTCGGTAACTTTGTTCGTCATCCCTTCTTCAGTTTGTTTAGATGAGGCGTTTTGCCTCCTTCATGCTGTGTGAGAGGTTCTAACAGTCTGACTGTAATCGGAGCTGGGTGTCCCTAGTGACACTAAACCAAAACAATGTGCTTAACAGGTAATTCATAAGAGGGCTAGTTTTATCTTCAAATAAAACCTGGTTGGTTTAGATAGCTTTTTCCCCTCATAGATGAATGTATCATTTTAAAAACATTTTAAAACAGCCATTTGTAATTTTAATACTATGTTTAATAAATGAAGCATTTAAGTGTAAAAGCAAAAATATCAGAAATTTGTAAAATATGTTTCCATGGTAATGTACTGTTAAAACTTTGTTATAAGATTAGTCTTTTTTTGTCCATCAATTTTTAAATAGCTATAACATCACCTATAAATCACACCTGCAGATGTAATGTGTTTGCTTAAAAGATTTTTTATCAAAGTGAAAAATATTTACAGCGATTCTGCAGTCCATTATTTGACTGGAAAAAGAAGTGGTAAAGTATTTAAAAGAGACAGTAAAGTGTGGATAGGAAGCACAAGAAAGAAAGAAAATATTACAGCCTCTAAAGTGAGAGAAGATGGTGCTCATCTTTAATCCACAGGCATCGGCAGGTCAGAGTAGTTGTTCATGGACCCAGGTTGTTGGTCTCCACTGAGATCCACATGCTTTACTGAACCCTGCAGACACACAAAGCAAAGTTAGTATACACAATTCTTACAGTTTTCTGATCTTTGTAACTTAAGCTCACATCTATGCTGTTATTTAAAATCACATCATGACCAAAATCAGCTAAAAACAAAGGTTAAAACCTACATTTTACTGGTGCAAACCCCATATAAAACTCAAGTATGCCATCTTCCTGTGAATAAACAGCCAAACCAAACAGCATCTTTACTGTAGAAGACACGATGATAAACCATGATGTCACATTCACAGTTTATTATTTCCAGTCCCCCCGTTTAGCTGCCTTCAATACCATGTAGGCACAAGCAGGAGGGTCACCAGAGGCAGTGATTAAGGCACACTGTGAGGCGTTATGCTGCTTAGGATGGGCTTGGCACTAATTTGACTGGAGCAAAGGGATGATCTGAGCAGCTGATAGGGAAGGAAGCCTTGGCCCCAAATGCCTTTGTTCATTTCTGGAAACTTTGACAACAGTTTCCATGTCCCTGTCTGGATTTTAGGCATGCAGAGAGCCAATGCAACCAGGAGGAGGCTGAATACATACACTGAAAGTTAGTTAAATAGTTAAATACATGTTATTCAGCAAAGAACAGAGAAATGTGGCACCCTACACCCTTGTATTCAAGGTTTGGGATAATAGTTTGTTAGGAACCATCTTGTAGGTTAAAAAATTTTTTTATGGTTATCATACAGTCTTATTTTTCTGTTTGTTGTTTTTATTGAAACTTAACTAACGAAATAAAAGCGAAAGATTGCGCAGCTTGTAATTATCTAAATCTTAAATTCCTAAACTTTGATAAAGTAAACATTTAGCTAAACCTTTAATCTAGCTAAATATTTAGAAAATTAACCTTGGAATACATGTTAAATTAAATATTTAATTAGTTAATTATTTAGCTAAATATTTACTTAAGTAAATGCTCAGCTTAGCTAAATATTTATCTGAAAATTCAATCTAAGTAAGAATGTTGGTGAAATATTTATCCATATAAACTAAAATAAACATTTAGCTGAATAATAGCTGAAAACGTTGGTTAAATGTGGTAAAACAATTAACTTCTTTTTAAGTCATGGTGAGCTAAATGTTGCATGATACTGCAGTTATTGTTTGAGTGAGCCTCTTATGTAACACATCACTAAGATTTCATATTAAAATCGGGTCTTTTCTGTTTTTTCTACAACAAAGTGGTGACATTCTGGTTTAAGAATAAAACAAAAAAACAGCAGAAATTTAAAGAAAATCTTCTTTAAATAAAGACCTGGAAATCTGAGAAACAATGCCACTTTAGACGACCACAAGAAAACTCCTAAGAAGCAAACATCTATTGAGTTTACTTTTTTTGTATTTTACAGTATGGAAACAAAATAAAAACTGTCGCAAAACCTTTCACAATTACGTCTGTCTTTAGGGCAAAACTTGCAGACGCCATCCACTGAAAATGTGGTGAAACAGTAATAATCAGTAAACATAGGGGTCACATTATTATGAAGTGTGGGAAGAACACATGATTACTCACATAGTCATGGTGGTCAGCAGCACCTGCAGGAAAAAGCAGCACCAGTTAAACATGTAAAGACCTGCTTACTCACTGACTGACCTCAGAGCAGCTCATTAGTCATTTTGAGCAGTGAATCAGAACCACCTTCACATTTTGTCCCAAAAACTCAAACATCTCTAATCTGACTCTGCATTTACATTATATCTGATAGACACTTGGGTTAAAAAAAGACTCACGGTTCCTTTAAACAGGAAACATTAGGTCTCTGATGGACTACATGATAGACATGTCCAGCTTCTGGCGGCATTTATAATAACAGGAAGTTCCTGACTGCAGTAACTGGATGAGACTGCTGCTTGTGCTGCAAGACAAATTTACCACTTTGAAAATTGTGTTTAATACAATTTAGAGTAGCTTAAATTTTGAAGCCATAAAGATGGTTATTGTAAGTTTTTTTTTTTCAATTTAGGGCAGGAAATTGAGCTTTAAGCTGATATAATAAGGTATATATGGCAGCTAAGATGTTACACTGCCTGTTTATGGGCCTAAATGTCATGAATTTCTGGCCTTGAACAGCTTTTTGTCAACTTCAGCGATTTTCAAAAATACAAAGTTTGAATTCATTGCAAGTTTTCTCCAAAGCACACCAGGTCAAAACAATACAAATATACTCAAACATATGTATATGCCTCCACGGCTGGTTTACTAAAACCAGCCGCCACAGAGACAGTTTCTTCCCCCAGGCTGTTTCTCTGATGAACATTCAATAGAGTACAGAACAACAGCATACAGATGTTGCAAATGCACCTTTTTTATTAGATATGTGTATATTGTACATTGTAAATTGTAAATTTGTATATTCTGTAATGCAAAAATAGAACAAAAGAGCAAAGTGGGTTAGCAATACCTAAATACCTAAAGCAGGCTAACTTTTTTGTTGGAATAGCTCTTTCATCAAACTGATTAAAAATTAATGGACTGTGCTTTAATGCCTGTGAGGAATTAATATATTACAGGGGGACCTTTCCGATAACCAGAGTGCTAAAAGGTGCAACATTACAATGATAATCGTTCCTATGGTGAGTGTACAGAAACACTTCACCGACACTGTATATGTTTCACTAGATTCAAAGCATTTTTAATATCATTTATAAGCTGTGTTTCCCATCATGAAGTGCACCTCTTACTTTGCATTTCCTAAGTTTAAAGTCAGACTGACCTGCTAACACCTTTTCAATTTGAACAAAAGCTAAGATTTTGCACAAAACAGAAAGAAAAAACAAAATTAAAGTTTCAAACAGGTTTTTTTAGGTTTCATAAAGGTAAACTCACCATGTGGAGAGTTTTGGAGCTCACTGTAAACGGTGTCTGTTCCTTTTCTAAGAGGGCCTGTTCATTGAAAAGACAAAAACACAAACAATCTAAACATCAAAAGACAAACATGAGTAGATACTGTCTGTTTGAAATATCATTAACAGCATCCTAAAAATAGGTGGGTCTTGCCACAGTAACGGTCATCTCAAGCCTGATGGAATCCAGAGCATAAGACCATGAAAATGAAGGAATGAACATCAAAACCAGCTTTGCAATTAGCTCAACCCTTCCTGTTTACAACTGCAACAGTGCTGGAAATCCCAGCAGCTATCCATGCGGTAACAGCACTGAGGTGTATTAATTAAATGTAATTAGGCCCCTCCCAGGAAGGCTTGGCCTGTCTTATCAACTTAAAAGGAATGTGGGTGAGGCAGAGACAACTGGTTTAAATGAGGAGGTGCGGAAACGAAGGAGAGATTCTGCAGATTTGTTAAGAAAATGGAAGAACTCTAGGTAACAAAAACCAGACGAGCAGAGGGTTCATGCAGAGCAGCGTTAAGCTTTGTGTGTATTACTTCTAGAAGGATCTGCTGAGTGTGAATGCACCACCTCCGTGTACTCCACCTCAGGCTCGTTGGACAGTGTGCTGATCTCGTCGTCAGTTTCTGTAGGAGAAACATTTACGTCAACACACTAATGAAATACAATAAGCTTATCTGCAATATCACAACCTGCCTTTCCTTTTTTTTGTTTTACATAAAAATGCCTGTAAATACACAAACAGGTAAAAACGGCTTCTTTTATCCTTGCTTTTACTTCCTTAAAGTTTATATATTTTTTAATATATTTAATGTCTGTACATTAAGTAAAATTCCTTGTTTGTGCACACAACCTTGACCAATAAAGCTGATTCTGAAGCTTCTGATTCTGTGCAACTTACTTCTGACCATATTATGATGACAAATGGTAAATGGCATGTAGTTGTATAGTGCTTTATCTAGTGCGAGGACCCCTAAGCGCTTTACACTACAATCAGTCACACATTCACAGTGGTACGCCACATTGCAGCCACAGCGGCCCTGGAGCAGGCTGACAGTAGTGGGGGTGCCATACAATCAGTGCCACATGCAGACATCCTGCAGGCAAGATGGGAGAAGTGTCTTGCCCAGGAGACAATGACAGAGACGGACGAAGTGGGGGTTCAAACCGGCAACAAGCCGGTTAAGGACAAACTCTTACCACCTGAGCCTTAAGCCTGATAACTGACAGATTGGTAAAAGCAAAAATTACCAATAAAACTTGTCTGACAATATGTAGTAGGCTAAAAAACCTTAAAAAGCAATACATCATACCCGATTTACACTACTTCAAAAGACGTGAGATGTCTATCAGTCTGGAAGAAAACATGGCTCTGGAGTGGTGAACCTTCCCAGTAAGAAATAACTCCAAGAGAACGACTCATCCAGGAGGCCACAAAAGAACCCAGAACAGCATCTAAAGCACTGCAGGCCTCAGGTCAGTGTTTGTGATTCAACAGGAAGAAAGAGGCAACAAATGGCATCCATGGGGGAGTTCCATGGCCAAACCCACTGCTGACCCAAAATAACTCAAAGGCTTCACTCACATTTGCCTAAAAAACATCTATGTGATCCTCAAATACTTTGGAGAAATATTCCGTGAACTGATAGGACAAACAGTTTTTGTAAGGTACGTTTGGAAGTTGTGTGTCCCGTTACATCTGGCAGGAATCTCATGCAGCTTTTTAGGAAAAGAACATTATCCTGGCAGTCAGACATGGTGGTGGTAGTGCTCAGGTGGTTGTTTGTGACCTAAAGCTCAATCACAGTGGGATTTTGCAGCAGGACAATGATCCAAAGCACACCAGCAGTACACCTGAATGGGTCTAAAAACAAACAAACAAACAAACAAATAAATAAATAAATAAATAAATAAATAAACAAACAAACAAATAAATAAATAAATAAATATATAAATGTTTTAAAGTGGTCTTGTCAAAGTCTGGACTTAACTCAAATTGAGATGGTGTGGTATAATCATTTATGCACAGAAATGCTAGAATGTAGCTGGATTAAAGCAGTTCTGTTAAGAAAAGTGGGAAAAAATCTAAAAGACTATTTCACTGATCATATTTAATACTTATATATTTAATGTCATTATTATTAAAAATATTAATATGTTATTTCTTATAGGCCACGTCTCCATTGTGCATGTCAACTGGAAGAACCATCATGGCCGAACCAGGAAGGGGCTTTAGACCTGAGGAATGGAGTCCTACATTAGTGTTGAGATTCTGCGGCTACATTACACCACCGCCACTACAACTGCATGGTTACCATGGAGACCAAAGACCGAAGCACTGGTGGATGGATTTTACTGCTTATCAAGTAGTTAGCGTGCACCCACGCAGATCAGACTCTAGCTACATCGCTTCTACACTTCAATTTCCTGCAGAAGAAACCATTCTTCTGTTGATTTGGATGAATGCTTGCAGTCACTGTGATACCGATAATGAATAAAGAAAGAAAAACTGAATATGGACCAAATATTACCAGACCATAACACACATGATACTGTCTTGTTTAATCCTTAAACCATCTCAATGCAGAGAGATGGAGACTACAGGAGATTGGTGTCACTTGCAGAAGACAAACAGCAGCTGGCAGAAATTGACCCATCTGCAAGTTGCCTAGCAACAAGGTCAAACAATGTTCTTTGTGATTACTGAGAACATTTAGGGGCAAGTTTGACTTATTTTAAGGAAAATAAATAATTACCTATTGAATACACAAAAGGGACTGTTCTACACATTGTATAATTTACTATAAAAGAAGAAATGAAAAAGCTAAAAAAAATTGGAGGCAATTTTTGTTTTATTTTAATTCCTGCATAAACATTTGCGATTTTTTGTAATTTTATTAAAATTTCGGGTAAAAAAATAAATAGTACACTTAAAGCTTACCAAGATAACAAACAATGTCACTAGCAAGCATGTGAAATCACTCCAGTTCTGTATGATGCATCAAAGATGACATCACAGAACTATTTTAGATCCACAGAAAGTGGTGCCTAACGTCTATTTAACACATCTTCTGCAGAGATATCTCCTGTAAGGTAAAATTGCTTATTTGATAAATGAGCCTAAGGGGATCAATGTAAACCAGAGCAAAAGCATTTATGACAATCCAAACTTTCTCACATTTAAGGATAGATAGATAGATAGATAGATAGATAGATAGATAGATAGATAGATAGATAGATAGATAGATAGATAGATAGATAGATAGATAGATAGATAGATAGATAGATAGATAGATAGATAGATAGATTTGGGAGCCATGAAAATAATGAAAGGTGTAGAGAAACACCAACAAGAAATTAACAGCTCAGATCTCACTTTGCTGCCAAAAACAAAGCTCTGGAGAAGGAATTAAAAGATCTCAAGAATAAAATAACAGATATCACTTTGGAACTGCAGCTTGCTTTAGGAATCAGCAGCACTGAGCTTGGAGACATTGCAGAGGAACTAACTAAAGATTACCCTGAACCAGGAAAATCCACTATGCTAACAATTTCTCAACACATAGTGCTTTGTGTAATGGAAACTTCTTCAGAACCGGATTCAGCTTGTAACGAAGTTGGTTCTCCCCAAAGAAAGAGTGTTGAACTGCCAGCAGTCTCAGAACAGGAACCTATGGCGGTCACCTTAACAGAAGAAATAGAGTTAGATGAAGAAATTCCTGAACCCTTGGAGTTTTGTACATTTATTCCACAGATGCCATTCAAGAAATCTGTTCCTGGGAAATTTAAGAGAAGGAGGCCGCTTCAATTACTTGAGGCAATCGTGGAAGTCGATGAAGAGGAATTGGATTCAACAAATAATGATTTTCCAACAGGCCAATTTAAGATAAGCCAAGAGATTCCTAAGCCACAGAAACAACATTCATATATTCCACAGGTGCCAATGACACAGCTGAAGGTTAGAAGCCCAAACACTTACAGGCCCAATCAAAAACTATCTTCTCCAACCATGTTCACAGATGCAGAGAAGATTAATTCATATATTCCACGAATGCCTATCACACAGCTGAAGGTTAGAATGCCAAATTTTGACAGGCCTATTTCCATACCGGGAATCATCAGGGAAACTCAACATGGAGCCTCAACATCTCAAAATCTACTACAAACACGCTACATTAGGAACAATCAAGAATTTCCTGAGCCAGAAAAATTTCTTGCGCTTTCAGAACCAGAACATAGTGACTCCAAAAAGCCAAAGAAACTTTCTCTGTGGAAGCGTTTCAAAACATTCATACACACACACTTCTCTGCCAGTCCAAGGATGAAAGGCTCTTTCAGCCGCATGCGATTGTAGAGGAGTTAAAGAAACAAAGCAGTTTCAACTAGGGATGAGCCACTTCCTGAAGACATATCTGCAAAGACAGGTTCAAATGTGGGTGCTTCAGTAGAGTGCTCGACCCATATACAGAACTGTCGCGGATTTGAGTCCTGACCCTAGAGACCTCTAATGCATGTCTTCCCCCTTTCTAAACCCCATTTCCTGTCTGCCTACATTATAAAAAGAGTCCACTAGTGCTGCAAAAAAAATCTTTAAGGAAAAGGCTTTCAAAATGTTAATTAGCTGCATTTTTCAGATAGGAAAAATCAAGAATGACAACAATTAAAAATAATTCAGATATGAAAACTAACAGTTATTTTTGTTTTTCAATCCAGGGATTTAAATTGTCTTTCACTCAGCATGTGTAAAATGTTTCTGCCTTGTCTTTTCAAGGTTCTGTAAATTTACTTAAAGTAGTAATAGTGACTGATTGTCATTGTTACTAGATCCTTTTTGTTTTGTTTCTTTTATTAAATTTTTCCCTGTCTAAAAATATACAAACAAACTAATAAATAAATTACCAAATAAACAACCAAAAAACAAACAAACAAACAAACATACATACATAAATAAATACAGACATGCAGGGATGCAGGCAGGCAGGCGCCCACACACACATACACATACATACATGCATACATGCATACATGCATACATACGTTCATACATACATACAAATAGCCAATAAGGTTTGAGCGATATCCCTAAATAATTTCTAAGCACATTACTAATTACCTTTCAAATAAAAATATCTTTGTGTGTTTTCTGATTTATTTATAATTGCTTTTTTTCAACAATTTATCAAAAATGTGTAAGCAACAGAAAAACACATGATAATAACGGTGCAACAGTTGTGGCTCACCTGTTTCAGGTTTTCTACTACTCCAAACGCTCTCTGGAGTTCTGTCCACTCTCACTGTTAAACAGAGACCAAACATAATAAGACAAAACTAAAAAAATGATCTATCTATCTATCTATCTATCTATCTATCTATCTATCTATCTATCTATCTATCTATCTATCTATCTATCTATCTATCTATCTATCTATCTATCTATCTATCTATCTATCTATCTATCTA
>JAHUTJ010026916.1:0-13427 GCA_036250325.1 Characodon lateralis
GTATTGAATGTATTGAATGAGGTGGCTCGGGCATCTAAATCGGATGCCTCCTGGACACCTTCCTCGGGAGGTGTTCCAGGCACGTCCCACCGGGAGGAGGCCCAGGGGACGCCCAGGACACGCTGGAGGGACTATGTCTCTCGGCTGGCCTGGGAATGCCTTGGGCTCCCCCCGGAGGAGCTGGAAGAGGTGTCTGGGGAGAGGGACGTCTGAGTGTCTCTGCTGAGTCTGCTGCCCCCGCGACCCGGTCCCGGATAAAGCGGAAGACGACGAGTACGAGTACGAGGACATTCAGCCTTAAATATATATATATAAAAAAAACTAAACTCCATTCACTGAGGGAGCACAATAAGCACATTCATTGGGCAGTGCCAATACCATTACATACAGGGTGAATAGTTAAATTAGAACAGAATAGAATAGTAAATTTAGAAGGAAGTTTCTGTTCTCTCCTTAAAGTTTTGGTTTATGATGCTTCATTTTGTTTGGTTCAAAAAGATAAAAATAAATGTATACAGGCCATCTGCTACATTTATTATTTTTTTTCAACATGACCATATTTATTTCTTTAAAGATACCCGTCATCGTTTTAGGAACTGATTTGACCCACATGCAGTAAGCACTCAGGAGACAAAGAAGTAAAGGAGAAAGGTTTATTCACAGGGAACGAGGAGGAGTAGGGAAACAGGAACGGGGCGTCAATAGAAATGGAGAATGATCCGCCAGGATGGGGGAGAGACACGGAGCTGCGCACAGGTGAGGCCGGAGCAGGTAAGCACTTGACACAAGGAGTTAGTCACCATGGCTCGGTTAGTGGTACTGCCATTGGTGGAGCGTGGACAGGGTTCGCTTGAGGTGGTCTGAGGAATGGTCGAGTCAGGAAGCTGCCAACCGGTACTTGATAAAAAAAGGTTAGTAGAAACGAAGATTCTTGGTCTGGTCGATGGTTCACTCTGAAGTCAAAAATTCTCAGACATCAGGAGGTCAAAGTGTTCCAGAGGTCACACAGGATGTAACTCAACCTGAGGCGGAGAACACAAAGGTTAGTCAAAGAACTAGAATTTAAAGTCAAAAACTTAGACATGGGCTTGGGTTGTACCGCGATTGGTAACACTCGAGCGTTGAGTTGCTGGCAGCTTCCATCTTAAATAACCCAGGGATGATTCAGGAGATGGAAAACCCCTGTCGCCTCTCACCTACAGTCTCCACCGCCATCTAGGGGCAAAACACAGTATGCGGCACCAAAATACATGCAAAGCACTCAGCTCCTCACAATACCAAAGTGCCCTCAACTGAATTTGAACTTCATGTGAGAAAGGGATCCTTCTGTTACCTGGCTAACATCAGCAGTGTCCAACATGTAAGCAGCCATTACCTACCAAAATGTTGACCATGAGTAAATTTGGCCATCCCTAATCCCTGTTTATTCAGCAAGTTATATGAATGTAGGTCAGCGATTGAGTCAAACAATGATACAGCTGTGACAATCTGAGTTAGCTGATGCGGATAAGATACAGACTGTGTGTGCACAATCTCTTGATTGAACCTCACTTTAAAATTTCCCCTTAAGGTAAAAACCCATGTAGAGAATTCCAATGAAACTCACAGAGAATAACTGGAAAAAAATTCTTGGATATATTGGTCATCAATTAAAAAAGAGCTAAACCTGATCTATTAAAATATTGTGATTCAAGCCAAGTGTATTGAATTGTAGCAATATATTTGCTCAGTGCTTTATAGAAAGTAGTGTAGTTGTGTATAATTGCTTTATTTTTTAAATATGGACACTATTTTCAGCACTTTCACTGAAAGGTGAAAGTGCTGAAAATAGTCCTGAAAGGTGCAATTGAAAATAAGCTACTAAGTCACATCTAACTCAGTCATTATGTGCTGCTGCATGCATTTCTCTTTTCTATGCTTTCATAATCAGTTTGGTTCTGGTGGAACCCTATAAATATACATGGGGCCACAAATGGGACTTTTCTGCTTTTCAACTGCTGCATGTTTAATGAGGTGGAGACTAAAGAGTCTGAGTCACAGATGAAACTCATTATGATGAGTCATGGGAGAGAGCTTAGAGCAATAGTGACTGGATCTCCTGAGGCATGAGGGCAAATTTTTGTCCAACATTAATAACAAGAAACTTCTCTCAAGATCTTTGTTTAGATCCAAAAAAGGTGAGGAAAAACACACAGGAGTGTGTGAAATATCTCCCACCCAGCTTAGTAAATGCATCTTGAATCCAGTGTCAATCAATTCCTTCCAAGGATTTACAGTAGTGGGTACAGATGAGTCAGGAAGAGTGGGAGCAAAGTAAGATGTTGCAGTTATTGGAAATTTTGTTTTTAATTAAATAATTAAGCAAAACCTTGATTTTTGTTATTTTTCTAATCGACACAGAGGCAAAATTATACATATAGCTCAAATGTATATGTTTTGTAGCCATCAACAAGCTTAAGGTATAATTCGGTTTGATCCACTTATAACAGATTTATAACTGAAGATACAACCGCTCAACAGCTTCTTAGAGGCTCGTTTAAAGTCTAGGGTCTCAAAACCTAACTTCATTTTCCATGTAAGATTATTCATCTTGAGCCTTTTTTCTTTGTGTTTTATCAGTGAGAAAAATAGCATTTTTACAAAGCTCTAACATATGGCAGTTAAATTCTGTTAGACATCACTCACTGACAAATTAGAGACAGCACCAAATTAAACATCCCAAAGGAATGGTTCTGTCATGTTGGGCTGAGGCTGTGCAGGACCAAAGTGCAAGCAGGAGGTCAACAGCAGCAGAGACCGAGCCTTGGAGGCCAGCTGTGGTGGAGGCAATGCCAGTCCTCTGTAGAACGGCCTTAGAACCCATGATGGAGCTCTGGAGAGTGGCAGTGGAACCCTTGACAAGACCCTGGAGAGCGCTGCTGGAACCCTTAAAGAAGCTCTGGGAAGTGGTTGTGGATGTGGCTGTTTACCTGCGCTGCTGCCCCGTCCTCCACACGCATGCTCATTTACTTCAGGTTGCCCGAATCCAAATGACATAATCAAAACCAGTGATTAGATGGGTGCTAATCAGAATATTGATCTGCATAAATCACCCCTGCTCAAAAGGGAACACAATTTCGTTCCAGTTGATCATAATGTCCCCATTGGCGTGTTTACATGACGCATTTTTGAATCTGATCGGGCCTTTATTGCCAATACTTATGTACTGTAAACATAGACAACAGTTAGTATGTTGCGGGACTGAAAAGACAAATCCTTAGCCTACCTTCCATAAGATCGCAGCTGCGTGACTGCAGGACTTCCCCTGACCCGTGACACAGTACCTCCCAGCTGTCTCAATAATACCAGTTGATGTAGTCAGGATCCATGTGGAGTGAACGTGAGACTTGCTTTGGCTTGGTTGCACATCAGCCTTCATGAACACCAGGTTGTCAATGTTATTGATTAATACTATGCCGACTTTTTGACTGTGGAGGTACTGATGTGCCTCTGTACTTTTGTATTTGCGCATGGTAGAGCCATCGGCACCAAGTGACAACACAAAATAGTTTAAAATGTCTTTGTACGTTATAAGAGGCCACTTCTTCATATCATCCTCCCACTCGTGGATAGTTTGAGGGTTTTTCGATTTTTCAGCAATTTTTGGAAATGTTCCCATGACATAGTTCACAAATTTCATCAAGCTTATGTTATTTAGCTCAGGAAAGCAATGAAACGGAAGTGCCACACATAAAACCAGAAGTTGGATGCATATTTATTTCCGCGTTTGAAAATAAGGTGAATAAGAAGTGTCATGTAAACAAATGATGGTCAAACACTTATGCTACCTGTAGCTATTAGCTAAACATGCCAGATTAGCATAGTGTGCCGCCGGTGTTACATTGGTCTGCGTTTCCCCTGCCCTTACCTTAGCGTAATTTATGTTGCCAAGCAACGGTGATAGTGTGAAGCACAGAGCTGTGAAGCCGAACAAATGGAACCTGAAGGTTAATACCGCTGTCTGCACTGGAAATAACTACATGGTTTTTATTGCTGATGACTTATAATCCTATTGTGTTTAAAATGTTCTTGTTTTATGATCTTGTTCATTATTCATCCATTTAAAATGGTCAAAATAATTGTGTTCATAGATATAAAAATCTAACACAGTAGATAAAATACATTGATGACAAATACCATTTGCTTTTAACAACTTAAACACTAACATATTAACTTTAGGAACAAAGTTTAAATTACTTTATTTGTGGTAGATAATAATATTTATTATTATTATTATTATATTATTATTATAAATAAACCAAACATTATTATCAGATATCATCTGACTGAATTATATCTTTTTAACTTCCACCCAGTTAAACAGCCCAGTTTTCTGGGGAAACCTAGCGGAAGTTTGAAAACAATGTGCCTGGAGTCAGCTGTTCTCTCGGGGTTTAGCGCACCTCAACCACCCGGTCAGCTGACAGCTGGCGAGGCGAGCCGGCTGCTACAGGGCAGCGGACATCTCCGAACACGTCGGAGAACCTGTGCAATTAAGGGATGTCTTTATAAACCGATCAGATATTACAGATTTACAAAACTATATTCTTGTCTAATAACATTTGAAAAGTTCAGTTTGTTTCACAGAATGCGCAATATATCCAATTTTATTCACAGCTTTTCTATAACTTCTGGCCTTTGCTACTTCTGTTTGAATCATGGGATAGGGTGTGCCACAGAGGATACACTGGGGCCTTGTCCCAATTCCCACACTACACCCTACGCCCCTCTATGAAGTGTGTTCTTTGTACAAGTGCACGTAGGGGTTGAAGTGCGCAGGTTACAAGCATGCAAAATTGGAGAATTGGGACAGTAGGGGTTACGTCATCGACTTGCACCTCTGCACCATAACTGCAACATCAAAAAGGGTGGGAATGGGCACTGTTTTCGCAGTCTCGATGCTAAAAAAATATTTTAAAACTGCAACCAGCAATTGTTTTGAGGAGAAGAAAGTACAGGAAGCGAAGGAAGCTTTTATACTAGACTCTCACCACGCCAGTGTTTGTTTGAAAGGTAACTTCAGTGTTATGGCCTACTGACTGCCCATACGTAATCTGAAGCCAGTGGTATCTTACAATGTTGAGCTTGGAAAATCATTAAATATATATATTTGTCAACTTGCTGTCTAAAGTTTACGCAGTTCTTATTATTCTGATTTGATGGTTGATTACGTTGATGGTTATGGTTGGTTTTTGCTCAGAACATCATCTGTAGCAGTGAATTTTGGGTAATATACTTCGGCGAACTCCGCTTAGATGCGGGCTTTGCCGAAGTGTGGATTGATGGCACAAAGGGAGTGGGCCTAAGGACCACTCTGGAGAATTGGGACAAACTACGCACTCTAACCCATCAAGGGGAACGCGCAATTCAGGGACACAAGGGTGGAAGTGCGAGTATTGGGACAGGGCCTGGATCCATCCTTTAAAATGGGGCAAAAAGAAGGACGCATTTGTTGGACGCATTTTAAGGAGCCTTCGCAGTTGGATAGCATTTGTTGCCTCACCAACAAATCCAACCTTCAAAGGATGCAGCCCCTGAATTTGGACACAGGAATAGTGAATGACATCCGTGAATCAGTAAATCTGTGTTTGATCAATGTGTGGCTTCAAGGACCCGGATATGTGACACAAAAAACTGAATTTTAAAACTGAAATTGAAATGTAAAACTGAAAGTGAAAGTAGTTAAACTGAATTTTCAATAATAAGGAACAGTTTTCAAAGCAAACAAATTCAGTTTCAAAGCAAACAACTTCAGTTTCAAAGCAAACAAATTCAGTTTCAAACCATTAAATTCAATTTCACTTTAGTGAAGTTCATTTTCAAACCAGTGCATTTAATTTCAAATTACGCAAATACAGATTCAGTCTGAACAATTCAAATTCTGTTTCTCATGGCACAAGTTTCTTCCCATACTGCCGATCTATTAAGGCTTATTAAGGACAAGCAATCTCAGGTGTCTCATTAAAGCTCAGTTAAATGATGAAAACAAAGTAAGAATTATATGGTGAGCCTGAATATTATTTTTATTAAATGTTATGTTGCTGATTTTTTAGGTTTAAATGTGTGGTTATTCAGGACTTATTCAAAAGAGCTATTTTGTTATAACAAGAAGCAGGTTTATTATTTATGTTGATTTTGTATTTATTTAGATTACTTACTCACTTCCACAGAGTTATCAGAGTTATTTTTATGTTTAATGAGCTGAAAAGAATAAAATGCCTAAGAACTAAATGTTCAAGTTAAAGAGATTAAATCAAATGATTTTAATTTAATAATCATTTGTTGTACATTCTGTTTTTGCTAACACGTGTAACTGAGTGCAGTGTTTCCCTGCCCCTCCAACAGTAGTAATGGTACGTTTTCACGATTCATGTCATTCACTCTATTAGATCATGTCGTGGGTGATTTCTATCCCTGTAGTGTCGTCGCTAATCTCCTTTCTATGGCCAAACTTGACAAAAGCTGGACAAAAAAAAACACACACCTCATACTCTGTCATCGACACTCACATGCTGAGTTATGTGCGATCGCACGCAGATGAACACCTGCTCCCGATAGCAGAAAAAAACATGCCGCCAAAGCCTGGAAAGCAGGCAAGAATATCTGTGGTTTTTAAAAGTGCAGAATTTCATTTTGAGGGCAGCACTTTCTCTCCTGCGATTAGCAGCAGAGTTAACTCTCCTACTCCTAGTACACATGGCGAAGGTACAAGTAGACAAAATAAAAAAGTGTTATAGATAGATAGATAGATAGATAGATAGATAGATAGATAGATAGATAGATAGATAGATAGATAGATAGATAGATAGATAGATAGATAGATAGATAGATAGATAGATAGATAGATAGATAGATAGATGTAATATTTTGCCTACTGCTGGTCTGGTTTTAGCTTTCTGGATATGTTTTGTATTTTGCCCCTTCAACTTGATGCTTTATCTCAACCTCAAGTCAAAACTTATCAAAGTAAAGTATGTTAGTATGGCTCTTAACAGCATTTGGGGCGTTAACAATTGACCAGTATAATTTCACAGTGACAGTTGATTAACCAATGACCATCAGTTATTATGTCAAGTTTGACAGATTTTTCAAATTAAATGAAATATTGATATGAGTAAAAAGACACCACATTTTGAGATGCGTAGGTTACTACTTTTCTGCCACACAAGGACAACTATTTTGATTCTCATGAATAATTACTAAAAAACCTTCCAAATGTTGTGAAAAGCAGCCCAAATTTTAACTACTGGGCCAAAGTTTTTTTGTTTTTTTTCCCAGCCAACGTGTTCAAAAGACCTGGGGAGAAACCAGTCCAGTCTGGCAAATTGCACAGCACTACACAGTTTACCCCAATGCCATTAAGAAAACACTAGTGTACAACAATAATAAACATGCTGGAGCATAATGTGTATGCATGATGATGCCCCCTTCACATTTCTGTTTGCCTCCTCTTATATGCATGCCTAGAACCTGCCCTGGTAAAACCTAAAAAGAACATTGCTGACTGGAAATGTTAGAAATCTGTGTCAGCCAAAACCAGAAGAAAAGTAGTTTTTTCATTGATGTCTTGTGCTTGATGTTTAATCCCATTATTCGCCGATAAACCCTTCTGGTACATGCACAGAGACAGAAGTCTGCTCAGCTTCTGCAGCTCAGTAGGAACTCAGTATGGTTACTGTGTATAAATTAGAATCAGAAGCCTAAATAGTAAATATGCTTTTCCTCCCATGTGGAAAGGGCCCCTACTGGCATGTATCCTTTTTTTTAATGGGGATGTTTTCATGTTAAGTCACATCAGCAATGCATTCTTCTGCCATTCATATGGGACTCAACATCCCTGTACTTGGCCAGATCTCTTTTATTCATAGTGGCTTTCACAGACAGAAAGTCACAACATTAACTATGTAAAGTTATAAATAGTATAAAACCATGCAGAAAGAAGCACCACAAAATCATGACATAAAAGTCTGGCAGAACAAAGCTGCTTTTTAGCTGCTTTTTAAAATGTCAACAGAATTAGCAAAGTGAAGTTGCAGGTGCAAAACTGTTCCACCAATTAGGAGCGACTGACTGAAAGGCCCCCTTAGTCCCCCTTAGTTTTTGGCCTTGTGAGAGGAACAGTCTGGAGGTAAAAAGAGCATTACAGTAGTCTAACTGTGATGACACAAATGCATTAATAATGTTCACTAGATCTGTTTGGGAGACCATGTCTCCTGTTTTACAAATGTACAATAAATTTCCCAACTTGAGTAAATTTGAAAAAAACAAAGCCCTTTGTAGATCTTGGCAGAGTTTTCCATCATTCTAATTATCAACCAATCCATTTAGAGCTGTAAAACAAATGTTTTGTATGCGGAAAAAGCAAAATTACAAAGGAAATTTGTGGTCAAGCTTAGAGTGATGGGTAAGACTAGAATAGCACTACATAAGTTAATTTACATTTATTAACACTGTGAGGATTAGAGGGAATCCAAAATTCCAACTTGCCCATTCAATTGTTATTTAGAAAATCCTTAAGACTGTATGTTGTGTCATCATTTTTATCTGAAAAAAAAACAATATATCCGTCTCCATGATGAGATGATGAAAATCTCCGGCCCACTTAAATATATAAATAGGAATATGTGAAGGTAAATTAAAGGCAGTTGCTATATCAGAATAAAAGTGGTGGTGCATTACCCAGAATGCAGGTAGACTTGAAAGTCAATGAAAAACAAGCCAAGAGTTTAAACCTCCTTTTTGCCATTCATTTAGTTTGACCTGTGTTTTTTACTGTTGAATTATGGAAAAGATTGAATCCAGCTCCAGCAGCCTTGTTTTTCTTATTTCTTATCAGTAGTTGGAGGCAGACCTCTGCGGTGATTTTATTGCAGGCAGTGAATGCCTGTTTTCTTTCAGTTTATGTGGAGGTAGCGAGAGCGTCGAACAGGAGCTTTGATGAAGGCATGTGTATGTTTATTGTTGGAGTCTCCACTTGGAATATGGCCTCCTGTGGGAACAGTAACTCAATCCTTTGTAACTCATAAAGGAGAGCACTTCAACCATTTCTTAGATTTGTCAATTTAAAAAATTTAACCTGGGCTGCTTAACTTTTCATTAAATTCTTTTAAATTTGACCTTTCTTCTAAAAAAATTGCCCAATGTATATTACAAAATGGATACAGAGCTGTGTAACGTATTTGCCTGCTTACGGATTTACTCTGTTTTTGTTTTGTTTTTTTATATTCCAGACAAATACAACCTGAGTACATAAAATGCAGGTATTTGTGCTAAACTCAATTAAAGAATTGTTTTGTGAAGATTAAAGCCTCCTCCTGCGATATATTTAAGAAAAATAAAATTGATGGAATTTGACCTAGTTTTATAGACACCCAAAAAGGGGCGTGGCCTACTGGGCAAGACTTAAGAGGTAATATAGTGGTAAACAAACAAACACGACAAACTCAGGTAAAACAAGGCCATAAATTCAAGCAAAGAAACGTTTAAAATACTAACCACTTTTTCATATTTTCCCAATAAAACAAACAGGACAAGGAAACCTTGAACAACCTGGAGAGCTACGTGGATGAATGTTTTGAAAACATTGTAATGGGCAAGACACAAAAATCTACACCCACAACCACACCAACATCAAAACGCACCCGTTCAGAGTGCTCGGCCAGCACCTCCACAATATCTCCAGAGAAAAGCTACGCTGATGTCCTGAACTCTATCGACAAGAAGCTAACCAGCCTGGATGTCTCACACTGGTTGAGGTTCTCCACAGCTCTGAGGGAGTCTATGTAGTTCAGCCTGGAACAACTAGCTTCGCTCTCAACTGAGAACCAAACAATGAGGGATAGAGTGAAAACACTTATAGTGGGGAGAACAGCTGCACCATTCCATCAGTACAGTGGGAGAACAAATATTCGATACACTGCCGATTTTGCAGGTTTTCCTAAAATGAAAATCCATTATCCATAATCACATTGTGTGATTTTTAAGTAATTATTTGTATTTTATTGCATTACATAAGTATGTGATACATCAAAAAACAAAACTTAATATTTGGTACACTTGTTTGCAATTACAGATATCAGACGTTTCCTGTAGTTCTTCACAAGTTTTTCACACACTGCAGCAGGGATTCTGGACTGCTCCTCCATACAGATCTTCTCCAGATCCTTCAGATTTCAGGGTTGTCACGGTGCAATACAGACTTTAAGCTCCCTCAAAGATTTTCGATTGGGTTCATATCAGCCTCTTGAGATGCTTCTTACAGAGCCACTCCTTTGTTGCCCTGGCTGTGTGCTTTGGGTCGTTATCATGCTGGAAGACCCAGCCACGACCCATCTTCAGAGCCCTTGCCACAACCCATCTTCAGAGCCCTTACTAACGGAAGGAAGTTGTTGGCTGAGATCTCCCGATACATGGCCCCATCCATCCTTCCCTCAATACGGTGCAGTCATCCTGTCACCGTTGCAGAAAAGCATCCCCAAAGAATGATGTTTCCACCTCCATGCTTCATGGTAGGGATGGTGCTCTTGAGCTACAACCCCGCATTATTGATGCCCCACAAGATGAGATGTTGCATGGTGCCCCAGACCGAGGGAGATTGACCGTCATCTTGAACTTCTTCCATTTTCTTATAATTGCGGCAGCAGTTGTTGCCTTGTCACCAAGTTGCTTGGCTATTTTTCTGTAGCCCATTCCAGGCTTGTGCAGTTCTACTATTTTATCCCTGATGTCAGCTCTCTGGTCTTGGCCATTGTGGAGAGGTTGGAGTTTGTTTAATTGAGTGTGTGGACAGGTGTCTTTTATACAGATAACAAGTTCAAAGAGGTGCAGTTAATACAGGTAATGAGTGGAGAACAAGAGGGCTCCTTAAGGAAGAACTAACAGGCCTCTGAGAGACAGGATTATTACTGGATTTTAGGTGTTCAAATACTTATGTCATGCAATAAAATGCTAATTTATTTTATTTTACACAATGTGATTTTCTAGATTTTTGTTTTAGATTCGGTCACTCACAGTTGAAGAGTAGCTATGATAAAAATGAAAGAATTCTACATCCTGCAAGTGGGAAAACCTGCAAAATCTGTAGTGTATCAAATATTTGTTCTCCCCACTGTACTGATGGAATGGCGCAGCTGTCTGGAGAAATAAAAGAATAAAGGAATAAATCCTGGATATACAAGCTCGGGGCATATGGGATAACCTTGTGTTCTCTGGCATTCCAGAACGGGCAGAGGAGGATGCTGAATCCACGGTCCGTGAATTTCTCCAACATCAGCTGAAACTCTCAAGTTTTATAACTAAGACGAGGTAAAAAACATTCCATTGTGTTCACAGGCTCGGAGGTAAGAAGCCTGATCACAACCGACCTCAGCTAATTGTAGCGAAGTTTGAGCACTATAAGCAAAAAGAGAATGTCCCAAGTCAGGGCAGAGCGCTGCGGGGAACCAACTTCAAAGTTAATGACCAGTTTCCAAAGGAGATCCTCGATTGGAGGCAACTTTTATTCCCAATCAGGAAGAAATATTTCACAGACGGTACCAGAGCTACTGTGGGTGTAGGTAAACTCTATGTAAATGGTCAGTTGTCCAGGGACCGGGAGATTACTCCATGGCTTTATTAGGAGCAACAGCAAGTTAATCTAAAACATGTAGCACTGGTTAGATAAGAGGTTAGATAACTGGCAAATGTAATCTAATGTAAAGCACAGCTCAGCATGATACACACACACAAATATTTCTTAACATAACCTTATATCTCTCACCCCCTTGTACCCCTGGCACCATCTTAAATTCCTGTCTTTTTCTCTGCTATATCTCTGCTTCTGGACTTCATAGCAGGCAACCCCAAGAACTAACTATGATTTCACTTGGGTCTATCTGTTTCTGTGGTGACATGCACTGTCCAGCTACACATGCACAGAACTGGTTATACTAAGGTTTGTCACATGGAATTTGCATGGAGCCGGCACCAGAGAGAAAAAGTTAAATATTTTTAATCAGCTTAAAAGACTACAGGCAGACATTGTCTTGTTACAAGCGATTCATAAATCTGCCTGAGCTATAAATGATCTTAAATGACCTGAGTTTCCTAATATTTTTTCTGCCTGCTATAATTTTAGGCAAAGCAGAGTAGCAATTTTAATTCACAAAAATTTAAACATTACATTGTAACATTACAGTATTAGACAGTTACAGATCCACAGGGTAGATTTATGATAATAAAAATATCTATACGTAACCAAAAGTTCTGTATTGTTAGTGTATATGCCCCAAATGTTGATGACCCCCACAGTCTTACATATTTTTTTTTTTTCTGCACCGTCTGAACACTTGGATTGCTCACTTATTCTTGGGGGTGATCTCAAGTTTGATCTAAATGAAGAAATGCACAGGGTGAGTACAATAGGAACTCAGCGCAGTGGGCAATCAATAAATATAGGTACACAGTCCATGAATGATTACGGACTTTGCGATGCATGGCAATTTCTTCACCCTAATCAGAGGATATACTTTCTTCTCACATGTCCATCACTCTTACTCTCAGCTGGATTATTTCTTAGTCAGCAGCTCATTGTTGACTGACATCTCAGACACTGAGATACACCTTATAGCTGTTAGCGGTCAAGCTCATGTCTCCCTAAACCTAGTAATTAAGGAAAAAAAACACAAAGTAAACAAGTACATCTCGCTGCAGCAAACAGAAAGTTTAGGGGACCGACCACACGACAGGCCCATACCATATTTGGAAATGTTACCATTGCACTCCTGAAATGAAGGGGGCGCTACTTCCTATACCAGCTGTGGTATGTCACTTTTTTTTCTTTATTGATTCCAGCTGTTAAAACATAATAATAATAAACAACTTAGCCGCTTTATCTCACGTTTTTAAATAATATTTTCAATAATTCTGGTCATAGTTAAACCCAAACAATGAAACAATAAAATACATGTACACCTAAACTATTTTAGGTAATTTACTTTGCTTGTATTTCACATTGTTTAATACAAGATTATTATCCAATCGTCAAAACATCTATTGTAGTTTGTTGGTTTTACTTTTTTTCATTAGAGTCGCAGACACATAATATTTAAAGACACATTTTGTAAACAAACAAAAAGATGAATGCACAATTGCAAAGGGTCACATATTTCACAAAGTTGTGTGGAAAACAACAGGGGTTGGACAATGAAACTGAAACACTTGGTTTTAGACCACAATAACTTAGTAGTATGGTGTAGGGCCTCCTTTTGCGGCCAATACAGCTTCAGTTCATCTTGGGAATGACATATACAAGTCCTGCACAGTGGTCAGAGGGATTTTAAGCCATTCTTCTTGCAGGATAGTGGCCAGGTCACTACGTGATACTGGTGGAGGAAAACGTTTCCTGACTC
>JAHUTJ010026917.1:0-13423 GCA_036250325.1 Characodon lateralis
TGAAATATTTCAGTTAGTGTGCAATGAATCTAAAATATATGAATGTTAAATTTTCATCATGACATTATGGAAAATAATGAACTTTATCACAATATGCTAATATTTTGAGAAGGACCTGTATAATGGACCATTTAACATTTGCTTTTGAAATTCTAGGAAAATATACCGGAACCCCAAAAATCAAGCAGCTCTTCATCTGCCTCATCCTCATTGTCTTCAGACTCCTCATCCTCGTGCTCCTCTTCTTCATCATCAGATGATGAAGATAAGGGTGATGACAGCCACGTCAAACAAGCAAGCCCAACTGTCAGGCCGCGAGAGCTACATCCCGTCCCTCAGAAGAAGGCACAGATCGTCATGGCAAAGCAGGAGCCCCCAAGGAAACAAAGCAGGAAGCCCCCCCCTCCTGAAGCAAAGGAGTTTCAGCAGAACAAAGGTCCACGCAAAATCCTGAAGACCCCCAAAGAGACGGATCTTCCAGGAGCGATCAAGAAGCCAGTTCATCCAGCGAGCTTCACCTTCATGGGTTTCCACCGCAGCTCAGCCAAAGATACGGTGGCTGGTCAGTACAGGAGCCCACTGACCCAGGGTGGGGCGGTCAAAAATCCCATCAGCTCTGCTGGATCTGGCAGGTCCTCAGTCCAGAGCTCGTCTCTGCCCCTGAAGTCCAACCAGAGCAGAAATGCAACTGAGGGAAAACTGTCCATCTCCAGCATAAACAGTGGCACAAGTCTTGATTTGAAAACAGCTGCTTGTAAATCCAAAGGGGTAGCTGCTCTGAATCTGAATACCTCCAAACATCCAGTTCAAGGAACCACTCCGCATACTTTAAGCCCACCTGGTGGACAAAAGAAGCCACAATCCCTTGGGTCCGTAATGCAGCGGGTACCCAGTACTAAAGCAGGGGCTTCCCAGCGTTCTAAGAACACCTCCTCCAATCAAGGTTCAGGTCTTCAACCTCTCAACCTTCAGAATAAACAGTCTCAAATCCGTGATGCTCTTGGAAGTGGCTCTACAGCTGTAACAGGTCTGAGAAATCCAGCCTTCCCTGCAAGAAAGGCCAGTGTCACACAAAATCTGGAGACAGATGCCAATAAAGGTCCTGTTACCTCTGGCAGACTGCCTGCCAGGAAACCCCAGCCAGGAGGAGACAAGTTCAGAGAGATCACTGACATCCAGACCACCAAGGTCCAAGGCCGATCGGACAAGTCTTGCCCAGACATCCAGAACCCCCAGGAGAGAACAGCCACTAAAGGCAGCAAGAAAGCCAAAATGACCGACATGAGCACAGGAGAAGAGGAGAGCAGCTCAGACTCGGATCACGATTCTTCGTACGCTGGTCAGGGTCACCCGATGGTGGGCCAAAACCAGGACTGGAAGCCCACACGCAGTCTGATCGAACACGTGTTTGTGACCGATGTCACCGCTAATCTTGTCACGGTTACAGTCAAGGAGTCACCGACCAGCGTGGGCTTCTTCAGCATTCGCAACTACTGACAGACAGTCTGATTAGGTTTGGGCTCCAACAGGGTTCATTAGTTCATCTTATATTAGTCCAGCTGAATTTTAGATGCAAACAATAAAGATAGAGTCAGTTATTGATTGTAATTATTTATTTTGTCATATGTATTAAAAAAAAAAAGGTGCATTTTGGCCTCACCTGATGGTCGCAGAGAAATAAATGTTTTTCCACTTCTGTTTTGTTACTGAGGTTGTGAAGGAGAGAATCCACTGAACATGTTCAGGTACAGAGTCCATGTGATCATCAACCAGAAAGGTTGAGATTCTGTACAAAGGTTAGTAGCAGTAGTTATCTTACCTGCAGAAATCAGCTCTTTTCTACAGTTCCAGATAGTTTTAGTGCCAACAGCCAATCATAGCAGGGCCCAAACACAATGTTAAAAGGAGTCCAACCTCAACCATGTACCAGTACATGAAGATGCTCCAATATCACATCTATTCAGATATGGTCATAAATATTCCACAGAATTTAATGTCGCTTTGGGGCAAATAAATTAAAATTTTTGAAAACTACATTAACCAATAGGATTGGTTGTCAGTTCCGATGTTTGGATCATTTTCCCATCCTCAGTACCATGAGAGCATGAAGAAACAGTACCGGAGTTACAATGGAAACGGTATATCTTTATTTCACACAAAAGCTTAATGCCCAGTGGTCCCCCTGCAGAGGTTAAGTAGGAAAGTGTTGCACAAATGGGGGTCCAAGGTTACTTTATTGATACCCAGAACCATTCAAATAAATAAAACAGTTCTTAAAGCGATCCAAGCTCCATGAACCAAAGCAAAGGAGGACCCAGAAGAGGAGAGCAAGACTTAAAAATAAGATAAAACCAAAATAATCTAGACTTCATGAAAATCTATTAAATCCATTAAAACCCAATAAAGGGGGCAGCATCATTGCAGCTTGTTCAGAAACAGTAGTTGGAACAAAGCTGGTTTTAACGAGGTCTGATCCTGCATTTAGAATGTTCTTCCAGAGGGAAGAAGCTGAAGCTCTGAAGGAGATGAAAGTGGCCACCTGCTGTACCTGCTGCTGATTGTCGGGGCTCTCCATCAGTCCAGGGGACAGTTTCACGACCTGCTAAAAGGAACAAGTCTCTGAGTTGGGTGACCCGACCATGACACCAGGAAAAAGACTAAAACTGATTCGATAAAAGAACAATAAAAAGGCTCATTATGGTTCCGTCTGGATTAAAATGATTAAAATGACCGTACCAGGCGACGTCACGTGCCTCGATTTCGTAGTCGTCATGAGAGGTTCTTGAACCGCTCTTTGTCTGACCTGTCACCTAGAGCCTGTTTGCCATGGGAGACCCTACCAGGGGCATTTAAGCGATAACACAATAACAAGGTGATATTTGGAAAAAGAAAAAAAAAAAAGAGCCTAAAATGCAGCAGGTTTGGGAATATTCCAGGGAAGAAAAATTAATTTCCTTGTAGGGCTGCAGAAATCAGATGTTTTTCAGTGGAATCCATTATTAACCCTTAAATGACTAAGTAACCAGATCCATGTGTTCAAAGTTCACGTCCGCAGTGATCCAACATCAGCAGTTAGAGGTGAAACATTTTGCTTCGAGACAAAAACGCGATGAATAATACTGGGTTCACCAACAGGAGTTTGAGAAAAACAAGTAATTCTCATTTTATATAAAACTCAAACACACCAAAACCAATTTTAAAGAATCTGTAATCAGCGGAAAATAATCCATTCCAGGTTTGTCTGTTTAATGCATTATTTTATGTCTGTCTAATTCGGCAAAAAAAATGTTTGCCGAATAAATGCTTTATTCGGCATTCGGCAAACATTTTTTTTGTTTTCACAAATAGACAGGTGTCAAACTCCAGGCCTCGAGGGCCGGTGTCCTGCTACTTTTAGATGTGCTACTGCTTCACCTCACCGGAGTCAAATTATTAGGTCATTAGCAGGAGGCTGGACGACTGAATACTGAGGAGGTAATTCAGCGATTTGATGCAGGTGTGTTGGACCAGGGACACATCTAAAGGTTGCAGGACACCGGCCCTTGAGGCCTGGAGTTTGATACCAGTGGATTAAAGGTTTCATGAATCTCAGACTGTGTTTTAAGCAATCTGTTCAGGGCAGAATAATCCGGTTCAGGTTTTACTCTCAAATCGGTTTAGACCGTTAGGAAGAGATGATCAAATGCTGTTTAGCCTCCTACAAAAATGTAGAAATAGTCTTTTAGTTTACTGATGGGTAATGAACAAATCAGAAGCCAACTTCAGCATCATTAGCTTCTTACAGTTAGTCCCACAGTGCTTACAGTTCAACAGTCACTTCTTTTCCACTGTGTTCCCAAAACCATTTAAAAGTGTTGGGGGCCTCTTTCATGCTTTTGTAACAAAGCCCTTTTTTAGATGACTCTGTCAATATAGCAGGGCAGCTCAAAAGCTACTTCCTTTCCTCAGAATAACAGTCTCAAACTTGGGACTTGAATATGAAGTCACATGCTCAAAGTAAGATAGGATTTTCAGATTTCATTTGACAGATAATATTGCTGTATTGACGAGATCTCGTCGAGATCCCCAAGTAAACTGATTAACATACCATACCAACTATAATTATAAAGCACTTTATACACCGACCGGACCAAAGTGCTGTACACAATCATAAAAACAATGCAAAATGGAAAAAGATTGAATATGAAATACATATTAATGTACAGACACAATAAAACAAGTAAAAACATCTCAGATTTTGCCAAACGCCAAAGAAAAAAGATGGGTCTTAAGGAGTGACTTAAAAACAGTGAGTGAAGAGGCCTGTCTTATGCCCAAAGGAAGATCATTCCAAAGCTTGGGAGCTGCCACAGAAAAAGCATGACAGAAATTACTCAAAGTTTTCAAACCCCACTTTTTGAAAGATCCAGAGATTCTTTGATAAAATACTCCGTAGCTGCAGCCCGCGTTTGAATCACAAAAGTGAACTTTGGCTGCCACGTTTTTCCAGCAGTGTTTGTTTTTCTTTTAGGCTGAGACTAAAAGATCGTGACTGCAGTACAAAAAAAAAGTCCATAGTCTGAGGAGTGTTTGGACATAAGTTCCTCACAAAACATAAAGCAGTCAGTAACAGGGGAAACTGAATGAGGCAACAACTGCATGAACTGAGAATGATGAAGAGGGAGAGAGAATCACCTGGTTAAATGTGTATTTCTTCTGTTGTATAAGCTTGTAGCTCCAAGTAAAAATAGCTGGGTTTCTAAGCTAAATATAGCAATGTTGGCTTTTCATCGGGTGAGGAAACTGGTCAAATAATTAAAGAAATGTTAATATTTATAAGATTACATTAGGATTACCCTAGTTTCTCATCTTAATATAATCAATTTCTAATGGGCATCTGAAATAAAAATCTTATTTGTTAAATTGTAATTTTTCGGTATGTTATACGTTCTAATGATTTGAAGGGGATTGTGATGATATTATGTCTTTGTTTTAGAAAAGTGAAGGACTCATAGAAGAGGAGAGAGGAGGAAAACAGAAAGACAGAAAAAACAGTGAAAGAGCAGAGGAAAATAAGAAGAGTTAAAGAGAGAGGAGGGAAATAGGTGGATAGAAAGAAGAATAAAGCTAAGAGTGAAAGAGAGTTAGACAGAAAAAGGAGGAGAGGAAAGGAGACAGACATTTATACTGCTACTAATATTACTATTACTCATTTTATTACTCTTAGGAAATGCCAACAACAGTGTGGACAGACACTTCCTGCTGTTACACTTAATTTTTATTGTTTAATCATGAATAAAAAGTTTGAAATAAATGAAACCGTAACCGTACCAATGTTTTCATTATATCTTGATAACATTTAATTATTTTAATCTCTGAGATGTACCCTGAATTGATTTCAGTCACCAGAAAATGTTTAGCAATTATGCTCAGGTTTGCATAAACTGATACTGCCTAAGGCCCATGCTGCAGCTAAGCTATCAACAGCCTCTAAGTGCTCCCCGCTCTCCGACCATGGACAAGCAATGGAGACGTCCAAAGGAACAGGCTGACTAACAAGACTGATGACTTCGGCGTGGAGCTACGTGACCACATTATAATGGTGGCTAACATTTCTAAGCTAGCTGAAATGAAGGACTGTAAAGCTAAACTGTCTAGTTTGAACAACATGTACCTGCACTTATTAGAAAAAATGTGGAGATGAAGGAAAGATTGTTGTTGGAACTAGAACGTTACAAACGTCGATGGAATTTGAAAGAAAAAGATAATGAAGAAGTCATTCCAAAGAAGTCATTCCAAGGACTTCTTTGGAAGTCATTCCAAAGAAGTCCTTGATATCTTAGCCATGACTGCACCACATCAGGAGGTTAGAGCTACAGTTAGGCCCAAAACGGAGCTAGCCAGAAATGAGGGGAAAAATGTCTACTGCCGAGGGCACGTCGGATACATCAACGGAGTTGGGGTCTTCCCTGGATGACTGTAGACCCAGTTAAACAGTACATAATTCTTACACAGTATTACAGGAGGAAAACAATGTGTTAACCTCAGATTCCATACCACTTACATTCACTAATCCAAAATGCCTTATGTTGAAATACGCAAATTCAAAGTTCAAATGCTGGATAAAACCTATTTGATAAGTAACAATGATATTTTTGTCTAGAGGTCGACTGCTCTGTTTTGGGAAGTTAGTGGCTCATCTTTACTAACTAAAACTTGTACCTGAGCACGTGAAGTTCTGGTAGTATTTTTGTTCTTTTTCTTCTCTTTTATGTTCTTGTTTTCTTCCAATTTTAACTGTATGTCTAATTACTCGGTGCTTGAGAGATAGTCTTAAGGGAAAATCAATATTTCTGTTCTGCAAAAATGTAAAGGCTGACTGCATAATATTACAAGACACACATTCTATTGAGGCGGATGAAAATATTTGGTCTAATCAGTGGGGGGGAAATTCTTTGTTATGGCACTGACAAGTCAGCTGGTGTGGCTTTATTATTGAAAAACCTTAGGAATAAAATAGAAACTCACAGGAAAGACACCCTGGGTCACTGGATAGTCTGTGTACTCAAACTGGAAAATTGCTTCCTAATTCTCTGTAATGTTTATGGTTACCACAGTGTTACTCAGAACAGAATCCTTATTGACTGAAATAACTAGTCACCTGAAAGAACTTTCTCAGAAATACTCCACAAACTACTTGATTCTGGGAGATTTCAACATGGTGTATAATGATTGGCTTGATAGATCACCCTCTAAATTCTAATCTTGTCATATAAATCTAGTTTTACATAACTTTTTACTAGATCTTAACCTAGTAGATCTTTGGAGTGAGGCACATCCACTTTGACAGACCTGGTTTAAACCTGATGGCTCAGTTAAATCCCGTATTGACTTCTGGCTAGTCTCAGAGAATATAATGTAAAATAGTGTGGATGCTGGTATTTCATCAGCACCTTGATCACTGTCTGATACAACCTATTATCGCAACTCAATTGAGTGTCTGCTGTGGACCACTCCTGGTTCCTGGGAACCACCATTTCTGGAAACCCGAGATGTTCCTCACACATAGACAATGCTTCCTGCAGCATGTCAAGAGGTACAACCTTCCACAGGAGCTGCTGGTCATCTTCTCCACTGCCATCATCCAGTCTGTCCTGTCTTCGTCCATCTCAGTGTGGTTTGGTTCATCCACAAAACAGGACAGGTGCAGACTGCAACAAACAATCAGGACTGCAGAGAGAATCATCAGGGCTGACCTTCCCTCTATCCAGGACATATACAGGTCAAGGGTCAGGAAAAGGGCAGCTAACATCTCAGCAGACCCCACACACCTTGCACACAAACTGTTCAGGCTTTTACCTTCTGGTGGCGCTACAGAGCGCTGTCTGCTAAAACCAGCTGCCATAGAGACAGTTTCTTCCCCCAGGTTGTTTGTCTGATGAACTCTTGACAGTCAGAGCTCCAGAACAACACCATGCATACTTGGACTGATTTCACATTATATTCTATTGGAAAGGCAATTGTGTTTATATGTACATTTAAATATATATTCTTTATTATTGAGAGCATCATGTACTGGAGTCAAACGTCTTGTTTCTCTGTACATACTTTCAGTAAAACTGATTCTGAGAATCCTATAAGAATGTACCATGGTCCTCCCAGCCCAATATTTTAAACCAGAACCTTGAAGTTTGGTTGTATGGCAACTGTTGTTCTAACTGTTTCTAGTTTTATACCAGCAGAATATTTTCCCTCCTCTTAGCGACTTGCTCCTGTGGACATTTATTCCTCCTTCATGCATGTGTTTCAGGAGCTGTAGGCCCGGCCAGAGAGAGGAAAAAAGAATCTGGGTCTTTATCTGATGTAAAGGAAAAGAAACAGCAACAATGTGCGCTACTTTCTGCTCCCGTGGGAGGAGTTGAGCAACAAAGCACCGACTGAACTCATCTTGGTGATCCTGCTCTGCAATCTGAGCCTTTCTGTCTCTTAAAGACTTACCCCAAAGAAAGCTCCGGTTTCAGGTAGCTGAATAAAGGGAGGACCCCAGAGCATTGCATGGAGCCTGTACCTGTTTTATTTTCTTATTTGTACTCTTGTTAAGTGAGGGAGGAGATCCTGCTGGGAAAAAAATCCTATATGGAACAAACAAATGCTGTACGCCTCATTGAAACCATTTGAATGGCTTAGTTCTGTGTTCTCCTTTCATTTCGAGCCCGCTCTTGGGGCAGAAGATGTGATGTTAGACTACCAGCTGGGAGGCTGTGGGATGATGCAACGTGCTTTTTACTTTTCTGACATCTACTTTTTTACAGATAATAACATCATGGCGTAAACTATAATATGATTTGTAGTCACAGATGTACTAACCATCTCAATATAATTTGGTTTTATTTGGGACCCATTTATTTCTAACTAAAAGCATTTAAGACACCATCATTAATCTTTGTATAGTGCCGCTTGCATTATTTACTGATGAACACAACAAATGGCCTCTATGTCCTTTTATTTGTTGTTTTTATTCACCACTATGATGCCAGTGGTTTGGTTAAACTCAATGCATTTTTCTTTAATTCTCTGCAGATGTTTTTAGCACTTTGAGAGAGAACAACACATCCAGCCTGTAGCCTTCCAGAAGCTTCTTGCAGTTGTTTGCTTTAATGGATTTTTTTCTCTCCTACAAAATCAGAGGCTCCATAAAGAGAAGATTTTCGGATGGATTTCCTAACAAACTAGGTCATATTTCAATATATAAAACAGTGCATGTGAATGAATCCAAGCACATTTCCTTTGTACATCCCAATCAATGTGGAATTGATTACCTCCATTTAGATATGCCATGGAATATGGAAGGAATTTTGTAGATTTAGATCAGATGTGGAAACTTCACTAGTAGTTATACATAAAAATCAGACTCATCTGTCCATGTTATGCACCACTTAAATGGATTACACACATGTTTACTGTGAGTGAAGGTGTGTGGTCAGCAGCTAGATGGGTATGGGCAGCTCATCACTGGGTGATACTTCAAAACTGGCCACAACTCCATGAGCAGCTCCTAAAGGATTACCGTTGGAACTTAATGCAGCTGCCATAAGGAGCCAGAAAATCCAGTCAGGCTCTAGATTGCACATTATTTTTACTCTGCATCATCTGCAACACCCTTTTGTTATACTTTTATTGTTAAAGGAAATTCTGAATCTTTCTGATCGTGCTTTAACATCCACTCATTACTCATGTAATGTTTGTAAACTTGAATGTAATTACAGTTGATTATGTTTTTCTGGTGTGTACAACAAGAATCTTCAACAAGCCAATAAAATTAGAAATGTGTGTACTCCTGTCATGAAGTTGAAGTGTGGCTGCTCATATTTCTGGAGTCAGTTCATTTTCAGTTAATCTAAAACTCTTCTCTGGGAAAGTGTGTATTCCATATTTCTCTTTGTGACCGAGGCCTCTGGTTTCTGAGATGGTTTTTCTTAAAGAAAACAATGACATATTTATCATCTTGTGGCAGATCTTGGACTTTGACGGCCTTTAACCTAGTTCTCTGTCTATACTAAATAATGTTTATGTTTAAAATTGCTCATAGTGGATCATTAAGCTGATCCAGCATCAGAACCAGCAAAGGAGACATAGATTTAGTTGTTGTTTTTAACAAATGCACTGAACTTTAATTCAGCGTTTTCTCAATGTGTCAGAAGACACTGGGTATAATATAGTAATGGTTTGGCCACAGTTCTACATTTTTGTACATTTGGCCTTGACACAAATGTTCAACATTTATAGATTATTACTGTATGTTTCTGGGGTAAAGCCTACTGGAGAACAAAGAAAACATTTCAGTTTTAAAGGCTTTCAGTAGCAAATACATCAAATGTATGTAAAAAGTGAGTATTTCCAATTTTGATCCTTCCAAATCCTGACCTTTTGTGAATCATTCCTGTCTTCTTTGTTCTTGGAGTTGAGCCCAGTTTGTTGGCTTCAGGCTCTCTACTTGGTTTTTAGAACTGACCACAGGTCCTCAATGGGGTTCAGATCTGGGGAACTTCCTGACCACGGGTCCAGTACTGACATGTTTTGATTTTGAAGCCACCCTGTGATCACTTTAGCCCTGTAACACTGATTCAGCATGCTGAATTATCCACAGATTATCACCGTTGTTGAAAGAAGTTGCTCTTGGGCGATGTTTTGATCCCACTCTTTATCCATGGAAGAATTCTTGGGCAGAACTGGGAGGAAGCCCACTTTCTGGGACCAGAGGCACCCCACATATGGACTGGATCAAAAGGCTTCGTTGGGTCCACACAGGATTTATGGTAGCCCTCAACCTTTCTTCTCCAGATATCTCAACCAATCAGAAGAAATATCTGTCTCAGAAAATAAGTTTCCACCAGTCTGTCCATCCTTGTACGTCTTGGATTTCATTCTGTCTGTCTTGGACAGAAGTGGCTTAATTTGCTGCTCTTCTTGTCAAAGAGCTTTTGTCCAAAAGTCTTTCCTCTGATTGCATGTATATCCAGTTGCACCTGTTTGCAGGGTGGAGCAGGCTCTGCACTGGTGGCAGCAAATGTCTGTAGTTCCCTCCTTAGGAATCAGCCAATAATACGACCTGAAGTCACTGCTGGACTTTCCTCCTCAAACTGACCTTAAGCAGTTTCTAGTTTTCTATTTTTTCAGTATTTCATCTATAGTGAAACCATCTTAAACCTCAAAGTTATATTATATATACAGAGCTTGATGTCCAAAACGGTTTGAATAAAACTTCTCCAGGTATTTTGCAGGTTCTTCAGTATTCTGGGGCATTTGGTGTTTTTACTCCTTTCTGAAAGAGTGGATTTTGTAGTTCTTTTAAAAAACCTTGTTGTCTAAATATAAAAGACAACTTTGAAAAGAACAATGTATAACAATTTTTATTTACCAGCCGGCTGTCACCAAGATTTTTTCCCAATGTTCTTTGCCACTGTAAGTGATTTTCAGAGTGCTGAAAACAATAATGTTATAAGGATGATAGATCAACAGAGGGAGGATGCTGCTGTCAGGTCCGTTTTTATGACTTTAACTGATCATCTGATGCAGAAACGTTTTCCTGAATCGGATGACGTCGTCATTCATCGTTTGTTCTGTTTACTCACATGTCTTTAAATAAGGCTATCCTATTAAGACATGTCAAGGGAGATAATAGGTAAGTAATAAAGAATTAACAGCCAAAGAAAAACTGTGAAAAACCATCAAAAAGCCTGAAAACAGACTGATGAAAGTGGATTCAAAGCAAGTCTGGCTTTTTTTCTGTATACAAAGTGTAATAAAACATGACATCGATTGATTCAGCTTTATTATTGAAATGTTCTACTTCGTTTAAACCTTAGCAATCCAGAAAAAGACTAATCCAGATCCTTCTGGGTAATGCTTTTAACAGAAGGTGATATGTTTACTAGCCACTAGATGGTGCCCTTACACTTAATGCTATAGACACAAATAAGCTGTTTATTTTGTACACACTGATGATCAACCACACCTTCTCTAATCTGAAATATTTCAGGATAAATGTAAATTTTGCTTTTTCTAATGATTCTCTGGACGACACTGAAAACCCAAACAAGCCTCTAGTAACCCAAATTCATGGCTAGGTTCCACCTTTCAGACACTGCTCTCCTGTGATCGGACTCCAGCTTGGCTCTGCAGGGTCTCCAACCCTGAAAGATTAAGCCTGGAAGTAACTGCAGAATAACTATTTATCATTTCTTTAACAAGTAATTTAAAATAAAAATAAAAATCTATTGAACCTGTCGAAAATCTTTTTGTTGTTCTTTAAAAGTTTGAGTTTAATCAGTTTTTATCTTTGTAGAGCTGCAAACTGCTGCCAGCAAAGTCCATCAAAGTAAGTCAATACCTCCTAAAAGGAGATATTTTACTGGTTTTACCTTCACCAGTGGAGCCGTTCTGCTGCTGAAGCTACAAGAGAAACTTGTTATCTTCACAACTGAGCTATCACTCCATCCAACAATAACCTGTTCAGGGGTTTGCTGCCTTTTTCACCCTCCGTCAAGGCCAAGAGAATTCAAATGGACTACCAAGCAGTCCATGGTACCAAGTCAAAGTAGATCTGCTCGTGTTTTGGAGAGAAATGTCTGTATGGCATCAGGAAAGTCGCTCTTTAGCTGCTGAAACAGCTCTAAGCCATCAGGACCCGAAGTAAGAACTGTGGACTCCTGGGGTTTCTGGTACCACAATAATATATTCAATATATTATTGCCAACCCTGGAGAGATTACAGAGGGGCATCAGATCTACGCCATTGTGGTACTTTTCTGGTCAACACCTGCAAATCACAGTTTATGGGGAAAAGATTTCACTATAGACACTACGGTCGAAGTAGCGTCTCTCTTCTCAACTCCACAGGAAGAAGACTTGATACAATCCAGTGTATCAAACTGCAGCAGGGGCAGATCATCACATGCTCTTTAACCTCAATAGCATTTTAAAGTCCTCTGTTTGAAGGGTTGTATATGAATTTTAAAATACAAACTACGTCCCACATCCAGACGGTTCCTATGAGCGTTTCAACAAGGCTGGAATAAAGTTTTATCTGTTTATTAACGGGTTCTAACGTCTCTCCACTGAGCTGTTCTATTCTAGCCCCCCATCTGGTTTGCTAACTGCTACTGTTTACTGCTGGGCGGCACAAAATTGTGACGAATGCGACGGAAAGCGACATCAAAGTCACATCAAATCCGCCTTGGTCGTTCCCACTGGAGTCCATTCCAAAGAGTCAAATACGAATCGGATTCAGGACCACATATGAATGTGGCTTAAATGTGACATGAAAAAGTCAGATATGGGCCAGATATGAGTGTTCACACTTGTTCTAAAAAGTCTGACCAGGTTACTTGACCCCCAAGAAAAATCAGATTTAGGCCACATTTGCCTGCAGTGTAAATGTGGCCTTTCAATCCCACTGAGAAGAAAATGGTGTCGGTTTAAGGCTGGTTTGAGTCACTGATGACATTCAAGAAGTAGTTGATTTGTTGTAATTCATCCCTCATGGTGTGTAGACACACTCTCTCTTAGCGTTTTTCCGCTGAAAGGAATCGGTTCTTTGACTTTCACTGCACCGTTGCCATGGTTATTTGGACACTTGATGGGTGACTTCCGGTTACTTAAACTACTGCATATGTAATTAGGGGCAGGGTGCTCCAAGCACGCCTGCAGCTCTGTTTACCTTCAACCATATCAGAAGATGCTGATGCTTCCTTTACCTCCCTCCACCTGTGTGTCTCAAGAAGTCAGGTGAAGATGCAACTGGAGAGACCGAACAAGACTGCAGGTCCAGATCATGTCAGCCCTAGAGTCCTGAAGGCCTGTGCAGAGCAGCTCTGTGGGATTCTGCAGCACCTCTTCAACCTTAGCCTGGCCCAGAAGAAGGTTCCGGTGTTGTGGAAGACCTC
>JAHUTJ010026918.1:0-13417 GCA_036250325.1 Characodon lateralis
TGTGCTTGTTGTACTCATCGTCTTCCGCTTTATCCGGGACCGGGTCGCGGAGGCAGCAGACGCAGCAGAGACGCCCAGAAGTCCCTCTCCCCAGACACCTCCTCCAGCTCCTCCGGGGGGAGCACAAGTCGTTCCCAGGCCAGCCGAGAGACATAGTCCCTCCAGTGTGTCCTGGGCCGTCCCCTGGGCCTCCTCCCGGTGGGACGTGCCTGGAACACCTCCCGAGGAAGGCGTCCAGGAGGCATCCGATATAGATGCCCGAGCCACCTCAACTGGCTCCTCTCGATGTGAACTTATGGGATGACATCAAAAATGCAGTTTCTGAGGCAAAACCAAGTAATACAGAGGAAATGTGAAATTTTGTCATATCATCCTGGGCTGGAATACCTGTTCACAGGTACCAGCTGTTCACTCCATGCAACACAGATGTGAAACAATTCTTAGACATAGTGGTTATATAAAACTAAATATTACTTTAGTTATTCACAGGAATGATAAATCCTAACGATTTTTCAGTTTATACAGTAAATATCTGAGTTTGTAAAGAAAAATGCAGACACTCCCATATGTTCAGTCGTTTTTTTGTTTTCCAGACAAATTTAGGAACATAAGAGGAAACAGAACAGAAATCGTAATGAAAACTCCCACCGCAGGTGGAACCACCAGATTTGGAAACATGATATGTTTCTCTCAGCTTTGTGTGCTTCCATTCTTTAAACATAACCAAATATTTATGGACAGAGCTGTAAATACAAGAGCTAGTTTATGTAATGGTGAGGAATGATCTATACCATAGAGTAATCTTGATGCCAGAGACACCACTTGCAATTCCAAGCCTTTCTCCCTCATCTCTACTCACCAGAGATGTTTCTCCAAGGAGCATTTAAGAAGATTATAATTGTTTTTGAAACCCTTCTTATTCTAAGCCACCCTGGTAAGATCTATTTGGGGATTCTGGAGAGGAGGGTCCGTCAGATAGTCGAACCTCGGATTCAGGAAGAGCAGTGTGGTTCTAGTTCTGGCCATGGAACACTGGACCAGCTCTACACCCTCAGCAGGGTCCTGGAGGGTTAATGGGAGTTTGCCCAACCAGTCTACATGTGCTTTGTGGACTTGGAGAAGGCGTTTGACCGTGTCTCTCCTGGAATCTTGTGGGAGGTACTCTGAGAGTATAAGCTACCAGGCCCTTTGATACGGGCTGTTAGGTCCCTGTACGACTGGTGTCAGAGCTTGGTCGGCATTGCCGGCAGTAAGTCGGACTCGTTTCCGGTGAGGGTTGGACTCCGCCAAGGTTGGCCTTTGTCACGATTCTGTTCATAACTTTTATGGACAGAATTTCTAGGCACAGCTAAGTTGTTGGCGCGGGCAGGCAAGACAGGCATGGCATGATCCGAACAACAAGACATGAGCACGATCTGAAAATGATTCCACAAGGACAAACAGAACAGGTGTGTATATATAGAGTGTGAACCAGGTGGAGCAAGGAGACAGATTAGCTTGGAGCAGGTGAACCAAATAAAGATAATTGTCAGACAAAACATGGCTTGAGCAGAACAAAAATCCAAGGGTACAAACTAATAGAAACATGACCAGAAAAACAGAAACATGATTCAGAACTTCAACTGTGAAATAAGACCAACAAAACCAAAAAACACCCACAAATCATAACAGATGGATTCTTATTCTAAATCCACAGGTTTTATACTGACAAAGATTGGACATTTTCTTCATGAGAACATGCTGTTGTTAAAATCTTTATCAATTTGACATGCTTGAATCATATAATTCTAAATAATGTGCCTTTTAATTTCTAGGATTAAAAGTAACAACTAGTAAAAAATTGTTTACAAAGACTTTATTACGTTATATTCGTTATTATTTGAAGCACATGGATTGTTGTTTTATTTTGTGACTGGAAAAAACCTTATATAAACTGAAAACCTTATATAATTCAACCTATTATGTTAAATGATTTTTTTCACATATTACATATCCATGTGTTTCATAACGAGAGAAATGGGGAATCTTACTACTTTATTGTATAAATTATTGTTATAGTTATTCGTTGTGGGTGTAGACCCTTGGGGTATGGTCGGAAGGCTGTGTTGCATACAGAGACAAAAAGATTAAGTTGTCAAATGCGTCAAGATGGCGGCGTCAAGATGCAGCAGCTTGGCAGGTGCTACTGCTTTTTCCTTCCAAAAAACATCTAGGAAGCCGCCTGATAATTCTGCTCTACCTGGACATGGGAGCATAAAGCCTTTCTTTCCAAAAAAAACACCAAAGTTCAACATCTACTTCGTACACTGAATGTATTATTGTACGTATTGGCAATCATCAGCACGCAAATGTTTGGTAGCTGGCTGAGCGCGTGGGAACGCTCGGCTCCGTTTCCTACGGATAAATACGCTACACCAATGTCACATGCCATCCCGTTGGATACTTGGCATCAGTACGTTCTGTTTAATCATGTTTTGGATCAAAGAAAAGCGATTGTCCTGTGCACACAGCATCAATGTGGACAGAGGACGCCGCTGACACATAATACATCACAACGGGGAAGTGTAATTTTTTCCTGCATTTTTCTCCTACTTTGTGGAGACGTACAGGTAAACCCCAGACCTGTAGCTCCAGTGAAACAACATCCGGTAGGCATCGCTGTGCCACCTTCATCACCTGATGCCTTTTCACCAGGAATACAAGGTAACATTAAGACAAACAGTTTGGACAAATCACAAACAAATTCGTCCTTCCTGCGATCTGCAACAGCTCTACAGACTATCGTGACTCTAAAACAAAAAGAAACAAAATTATATCAAACGGTAAATCACACCCACGTCCTGTGGCATCCTAATACCAAACCGAAGGGGATCTTCGGAGGACATATAAACATAGAGAGCGTCATATCTAAGACTGAACAAATTGAGCATTTACTAACGGACTCAAATCTGGACTATCTTTGCCTCACAGAAACATGGCTACGTCCCACAACTCCGTTATCTGTGTTTACCATTCCTGGATATAAAATATATAGATGTGATACAAGGAGGGGGAAGGGGGGAAGGGTTTTGATATATGTGAAAGAGAATATCCAAAGTAATGAAATTGATATAAAAAACGATGTATTAGAATGTGTAGGAGCTAAAATTACACTTTCTCATGAAATGTCATTTGTTGTAATTGCCATCTATCGCCCCCCAAACGCCACAAATACATTTTATTCAGAGTTATTTAAAATGCTTAAAATGTTTGAAGGAAAAGAGGTCTTACTTATGAGCGATTTTAACGTAAATTGGCTTGACAAAATGCGCAAGAAAAATCTCGACGACATTATGAAATCACTACAAATGAGACAAATAATAAATAAACCAACAAGAATAACAAAAACTACTCAAACACTTATACACCTTGTCTTTACAAACAAACCAGAAAGAATAGGGATTTGCTATAACCTGGCACCATGCATATTTCCTATTTTTAGGTCAATGTATTGTTGTGCACAGTCCCTATACAAAAAAACAGAAAAAACAATCAACAATCAATCAATCAAATTTTCCCTGCACAAGCACCAGAGGCTTTTGGCTGCAGAAAGGTTTCACCCCTATTTCTGGGCAGATCTGAGAGCAGAGTTAGTCAGAAGAATTCGCCTTCAGAAGAATGCAGGCCAGAAGACAACAGAAAGACAGAGAAAGAAGCAATGCCAGTGGTAAAAAGCTTTGGAGGGTTAGCCTTTCTGAAGCTTAGGGTTTTCTGTTTTTCAGAAAACCCTAACATTTCCTAAAATGTTTTAAAGGTAATTGTGAAATTTTTTGCATATTGAATTGAACGATAAAAATAAAGTTTTTGTTAGATTCAGTGTGTTTCTGTCACCAGACGTTTGATACTTGACTTTGACAATTGAGAAAGTGCTCGGACTTAAGAAAATTATTCGTGAACATCTCTGGTAGAAAGTTCCATAAAATGGACACTTAGGAGGATGCTACATGTAGGTCTAAGGGCTGGAAGGGTACATAAGTTAAAATCTGAAGTTTTTAGGAGGGAAATGTAATTTAGGCTTTAAAGTTGTTTTTTAAACAGTACAGAATATTACAGGTAAAAAAAAAAAGCAAAAACAGTTATCCTTTTTCCGCAGGGAGTAATATTTTCCCTGTTTCTTTGTTTGCAGAGTTGATGCCAGTCATTATGAGGAGTAAACCAAAAAACAGCAAAGCATTGAAAGAATTAGGCAATTTTGAAAGTGATGGTGACCCCTAAGTCTTAGACTCTGTCCCTGATATTAATAATAAGCTGAGAACAGGTAAAACTGATATCCTGTAATTTTATCACTGACAGTATTTATCTCTTCCATTTAAATTTGTGACAGCTCTTGTGAATAGCTTCCAAAACAGCAGCTGCCATCCACATTAATGTTCTTCACATGCTTAGCAGAAGATAAAAATGAAATGGACATTCTATTCTGTGATTTTTAACAATAGAAAACAGTTAAGAAAAGAGTACAGTATAAAAATATCTCTAAATTAATTCTGTTCCTGTTTGAGGTGGAGTTTTATCAGAATTAGTTCTGTCTTGCTCAGTGCAAGAATAATAAGCAGTGTTGGGCATGTTACTTAAAAAAAAATAATTATTCATAGTTACTTCTTTCAAAAAGTAACTGAGTTAGTAACTGAGTTACTCTACTTTAAAAGTAACTAGTCAACAAGGAAAGTAACTATTGCATTACTTTTTTAAATTTAAATATATCTACAAATTTAGATTTTTTTTCTAAGGTTTCACAAGCCAGTTGCATTAAGTGGAATTACATAGACAAGTAGCCTACTTACACCGAACTTTTAATATTTACTTCACATGTACATGCACGTTTACCTCAAGGAGAATAAAGTACTGTCTGTAATTCCACTTTGAAAATCCCATTTTTCCTAACAAACCCGCCATTGTTGCAGCTTACATCTGCTAGTTTGCCTTAGCAGGCCTGAAGTGTGCGCTTGTGGTTTGTGTATAAACTGAAAAATGCCTCTGATTGGCTTACTATGAAAGCTTACTCTTGTTGGACCACTTGTTTACTGAATATTGGACCATTTGCATATTGTTGGACGTCACTATGCCTTTCCAACGGCATCGGCCATTTTGTATTCATGACAGTCCGCTCCTACATATCCCGTCAAACATTGCGACTGACATGACGGGCCGCCCCAGTCTGACGTCACAGGACGCTATATAGGAAGGCGCCCATTTTGAACACCCGCCTTCAGCTGGAGACCGGGTCCGGTTTCCAACATCTGAAGCATCACCTGGAGAAGAGTCCCGAGTGGATCTCATTTATTCTCTCTCGTTGGCCAACGAACAATTCATAACTGAGGTTTCTGGACTAAGAAGGCCAGAAATTTCACTTTGCCGATCGAAGACGTGAACTCAACACGTAACTAAGAACATGGAGTTTCGAGGAGACGAACCGCCACCGTGTTTTATCCTAAGTCGACTTTGATGGTCAGATCATATTTTTCCCTTTCGCCAAGGAGGCCAGAGGATGAAGATTGACCGCTTTCCCTGAAGTTAACTGTGGACGCACAGTAACTTCCAACTTCCACTCCATTCTCTCTCACCTCCGCTCAGAAGAAAGCCAACAACAAGTAATACCCATCCTTTATTTTTTATTTCTTTCTTAGAAAGCCTGGGCAGGGTACAGGAGGTTTTAGTGCAATGAGATTCGCTAGTTAATCTGTGTTCTGAATGATATGTGCATGTAACCTTGTTATTGAAACTTGATGTGCCGTGTTTGACGCCTGGAGGCCGCTGCGTTCCCAGCTTTGTGTGTGTTTTGCGGCGTTATTGAGCACCTGAGAGCAAGCGCAGATGCGCTGTGAGACTGGACTGTTAAAATAACCTCATGGTGAAATTCCCCATTTTCTTTGTCTTCAACCTCACTGCTTGCTAGCTTGCCGCCAAAAGTTTTATAACTCTTTGGCTGCTCAAGAGTTGGGGGAGGTTTTATGACTGAGTAGAACTGAGTTACAGTTGGAAACGCGCCACCACTTCCACTCACCACCACAACCCTTTGTCATATTATAATTTTTGCCATAACTGCTGGTTGGTTCCATACACACCCACTGCTGTTTTGCTTTATTTTTGTTTAGTTAGATATTTTACTCCCTTTTTGTTTGTAGAACATTGCATGTTTGAGTAGGTGAAGATTATTAAATCAGAAGAACGGATTGTATCAGGCTGTGATTTAATAAATATTCACATAAATAAAGAGGAGGCGTTTCTGGGTTTATTTTGTGCAAGAGTGATTTGTCAGTCAAGATAAGGTTAAAAGTTCCACACGTTTCGGCAGAAACGGTCGATTAAACAGTGACATCTCCGGTAATAGTTATTAATTATTACTGAGTATTTAACGGTTGTAATTATCAAAGGCGTTGAGCCACAGTTACAACACCAGAAGACATCTGGTCTCGATTCATAAATGAGGATTTTGGTTAAGAAATTAATTTTATCAAATTATGATTTTTTAATTATAATTATTGATAAGGAATAATCAATCAATAATCATAATTCCTAACACTCTACCTTAGCCAATCATCAACACTTACGCGACCAACACTTGTCTCGCCCTTCACTCTTCCCTTCAGCAAAGTAAAAAAGCTTAGCTCATGTGGCTGTGAGCCACGACAGATGACAAGAGCTTCAATGAGTAGCTTTAGTTTAATTTAAATGTAACCGACATTTAATTGTTGGAAACAGTGTTGTAACACTGAAAAAAGTAATGCGCTTGATTACTGTTAGAGTTAGAAAGCTGCTAAATACAGATCAGTGCAAAAGAAGACACAAATGAACCAAATAAGTTTGACTTGCAAGGATGAGACAGTCCTCTGCAGCACAGTGACTTCCTTATCACAAAGAATAAATCCTTGCACCAGCCTTTTATTTACAACTCACATTCTTAGAAGTAAAAAGCGGGAATTGGTTGAGCCAATTCTTACAAAGATTTCAACATAAAAAGTAGTCATTCCCATATATAGTATGAGCATGTCATGTCCAGAGAGTGATCCACTCCAGACCACATTCCTTAACTTCCCACTCCCTTTTACACACTAAAAAACAATCACAGGAATCATCTTTAACTAGAGTAGCACTTAAAACATAAACCTTGTTTAAACTAAACAATGATAACTGTCATAAATGTTTCCAACAATTACTCAACACTGAAAAAAGTAACGCCGTTTATTGTAACGCTGTTATTCCCATCACTGATAATGAGTAACATAATTATTTACTTTCTTGATATTCAGATGTACACAAGCATTACTATGCCTTTAAACAACTTGGGAAGATACATGATGCTGTCATGGCTTTATAAGAATCTCACATATTAATTCACAACAATGGTACAACTTGGGTCAAATTAATAAAAGGCAATTGATCTCTTCAAACAGTCACACAAAAGGGTAAAGAGCATGGGAAAAATGAGTCATCATATTGTTCAGGAAGGATTCGGGTTCTGTGTTCTGAAAGAGGAACTTGTATTAGTGTAAAATGTTCTTATAACTCCAGAGTATCTTGTACTGACATGGAGTGAAAGGCTATTCAGCGAAGAAAAAGCTGTTACTCCAAAAGCAACAACAAAAAATAAATAAATCAGATAACAATTTGCAAATCCACTTGGAGATAAGAATTTATTTTTGTAAGAGTTCTATGCTCTGAAAAATACAGAAGTGTAGAGCTGCCACCCAGGCAAAAGAAAAACAGAGCTTTATAATGTTATAATATGATACCTTTATTGTTCTCGGCACAGCAGTAGAGCGAGCAACCCTTGTATAGAGAGGCTTCAGCACTCGACGGAGCTGTCCCCTGGTTCGAGTCCTAGCCATAGCGACCTGTGCTGCATGTCTTCACCCTCTCTTGATCCCATTTCCTGTCTGCCTACTTTCATAAAATTACAAAATAAAAGCCACTAGTGCCACAAAATAAAACAAAATAAAAACTTTATTGTTCTTATACTATACTTTTCATGTTTGTACAACATAATATCTAGTTATTACAATTTATCACATTATAATAAAAATACTTTCTCGTTCTTACAATACTTATGACTTTATGATGCCAACATAAAAAAGATATTGTTAGAACTATATGTTTTCTTGTTAGAACATAAAACATTTCATATTCAGAAACAGCATAAATTGCTACATCTACACTGACTCAAAAGGCTTCAGTTTGTCATCCAGACAAATCTGTAAATGTCTCATACTACTCTGCATGAGAACACTGCCCGCCTAAAGTCAGTTCAGATTATGTAGTTTGTTTCCATGGAGCCTCCTGTGCCACTCCAATTGATAAGTGAATCCCTTCGAAGTGTATGCATGCTTATTACAACATTACCCAAGCTGCTCAATTAAAGCAAAATCTCTCCATGGCTCAGTTCAAACATGAAATAGAATTTTATTTTATTCTGATGTGCGAGACATTTTTACATGTATCTGCACTGTTGTCAACTTCATTATATTAAAAGGAAAACATATATTATGTAATTAAAAGCATCATGTTATAACTTGTTATACATATTGTTATATTGTTCAAACAATATAATTTTCAGTTTTTACAATATATTATCATGTAACTACAGTATATTTGTATTGTAAATATGTTAAGGTTTTTTGTTGCAACGTGATAAATATGTATATTGTAGTTGAATGATGTTCAATTGTAAAAAGAATTTTGTTCAAATTATAAAGTTTTCTGTGTTATAACGTGATCTAGCTTTATTTTTCTTTTGCTCGGGTGGCAGCTCTACACTTCCATAGATAAATATAAATTCAAGTTTATGGACCTAATGACCATCGTTAAATTTGGAGGTAAAAATGGGAAGCATACAAGATGGAAAATCCTATCCCCATTAACAGTTTCATGTAGTATGGGTATTTTACTGCAAAATGGGTGGGTGCACTTAGCAAAATAGATGATATAGTTAAGAAAAAGCATTATATGGAAATAGTCAGGTAACATCTCAAAGCTTAGTGATAGAGTTAGAAAGCTGATAAACAAGGACAAGTGTAAAATAAGACACAAGTGGACCAAGTAAGTTTGACTTACAAGGGTGAGACAGTCCTCTGCCGGAACAGCGACTTCCTTTACACAAAGGGAAAATCTTTGCACTAGCCTTTTAGTTACAACTCACATTCCTACAAGCAAAATCCGGGAATTGGTTCATCCAATTCTTACAGAGATTTCAACCTAAAAGTGTAATCATTCCCATATATGGTATAAGCTTGTCATGTCCAGAGAGTGATCCACTCCAGACCGCATTCCTTAACCTTCCACAAACACTTTTTCACACTAAGAAAGCAATCATAGGAATTAGAAATCATCTTAACTGTAGTAGAACTTCAGACATAAACATGATTTAAACTGAACAATGATAACTTACAAATTATAACATTTTTCCAACAATTTCCTCGTGTTTATTATTGGTCAGTTTAATATCACATCCATGTTTACATTTCCAAAAAGCTTTATGCATACACCTCATTAAACATTAAACTATTGTTAAATTTAATGATTCCTCCTCCATAATCTCATCATAGTTCTGGTTCTTGTCCAGAAGCTGGTAATCCTGGGACAACTTTTTATTAACAATTCCTCCAACCATCCTTAATATCATTGGTCTGATACAGGGAACAATGCACAGAGTAAAAAGGCAGACAACAATAACACAATGATGACAGGGGTCATGATTTTCAAAAACAGTTGCCACCACGTTTAAGAAGTAAGCCACAAAGAAAGGCTTCCTCGGCTGGGATGGACAACCTGCTGCATACCCCTTTTAATTTCATTTAATTGGTGTATAGCATTGCTCACTGTGTGTCCATCTTCGCCGATGGTCTCATCAGGGATGTAGGTGAAGCAGGTCTCGTTCAGGAGAGCACAAACTCCCCCAACAGAGGCCATCAGCAGGTCCAAAACCATCCTGTTCTGCAACACCACGGTTTGAAGAGCTGTGACTTCTGTGGACAGTCCTGTAAGAGCTTTTGTGGTTGCATTAACAAATAGTCCCATTCGATAATCTATAGTTTCTAATCTAAGCATGTTCTTTCCTACTCCCAACCATGGGAATAAATCTATGCTTGAATTTGTCAGGAACATCTGATCCCCACACACTGTCATGTGGCTTCACACGGATGAGTTCCCTCTTTAGGGAAGGTTGAACTGAAATGACATAAGTGTGATCAGTGACATAAACAGGTGCACATACACCACCACTGCAAATAAATGGCAGTTCCACACATCCAGTGAAATCCATCTTTTGCATAAATGCACTTTAGAACATGGACCTTTCCCCCAGGTCCAGCTTGGTGGAAAGAATAATAGTAAGTCGTGTTACACATGCACATTGGAATAGTCCCCACTGGGATGGAACCGGTGCCTACGACACAATGAGAAAAATGGGAACCTGCAAGAAGCTCCACATAGTTGGACAAAGGGGTTGTAACATTAAACTGTTTAAACTCTGTAACATCACAGTTGTAAAATGTTACATTACCAATTACCCAGGCAGAAACTGGTACTGACACCAGAAATGCTGTTTCTGATAAACACTCATCTCTTGGCGCTGGTACTGGTCTACCTGTCAACCTGGGCTGGTTGGAAGAGATAGGAAGTTCAGTGCATACATAACAACCAGAAATGTTCCTGGACTTGGTTACAATGTTTGTATATTGGTACCAGCTGTTAGTCTCATACAAGTAATTTATATATTGTATAAACATTCCATGGAAATCTTCATTTATCCACCTCTTTAATTTCAGGAGATTATGAGATTGTGGAAATGTCTGGCATATCATTAACACAATCAGGGCACATGTGATACACAAAACTAAATGTTTCAACAACATATTTCCTTTAGTCTCTCTCTCACCCCTAAGGGCTAGGAAAGATCGTTGGTTTCTTCACTGACGTTGAGACAAAGCCTCCTCTAGATGGCGACAACCCCTTTGTTGTAGACTTTCACTTCCTAGCCTGTGGGTGGAAAGACTGACAGGCTCACCTCTTACAGTGTAGCCCTCTCTTGAATTTTCACAGCAGTAGGAGTTGTCAATAACACTTGGAATGGACCCTCCCACTTTGGATCAGACCACACTTTCTTCTTAATGGTCTTAATCAGCACTCAGTCACCTTCTTTCGCGTCACCAGGAACCTGTAGGGCTTCAGAAACATCATTTGGCAGATTATTAACATTTTGTATGTCTCTAAACCATAATGTCTTCATGATGTAATCTGCAGATCAGGAATATAATAAGGTCTGCCATGTATTATTTCAAAAGGTGTTAGTCCACCCTGAGCTGATGTGGTTATCCTCATATTAAGTTTTACTATATCTAAACATTCAATCCAGTTTCTTTTTGTTTCTTCCATTGTCTTTCTAAGCTTACTTTTAACTGTCCCATTTGTACCAAGTTCTTGTATGACTTTGTTAACAAAATGTATTCCATTATCACTATAAATCCTTCTTGGAATTCCAAATGCACATAGCCTCTTTTGCTACTGTTATAGCATCTGGTTCTTTGCAAGGAAAGATTTCCTTGGGGGTAATGTTTCACACATATCAAACAAGATGCACAACATTTTTTTTTGTAAGTTTTTAGTAAGAATTAAATCCATATGTAGTGAATTGTTTATTCACAAAGCCAATTATCCCCCTGTGGAGACATGCCTCTGCCCATGGCTCACATTTGCAATTCAGTGGAACATTGATTTAGGTAATATAGGCTTTCCTTCAGGGCATCTAGTAATCCCTTCACATTTACACTCAACTAATTTAGCTGGTAACAGCACAGCATCTAATAATTTCAGTAATAACTGCATTTTTACACTGTGCTACCAATTATACCTTTATTTTTATTTATTTTCATACATAATATGTGATGTCCAATGTGTTAATAAAACCTGTATGGTGTGATAGGATTAAATAAAATTAAATTTGATCTTTCCTACAAACGTTTCCGATTGGCCATGATAAAGTTGCTCTCTTTTAATCATCTGGTTCCATAACTGTTTTTTTTTTTTTTTGGTATTTATCAGCAAGATTATCACAGCTCTGAATAATCTATTTTAATCTATCTTTTTTTTTTTATGCAGTAAGTCCTCATTATATTTAAGAATGAGGTCACTAATTTTGTTAGTTGCTATTTTAATAATGCTTGGTTTACTTTAGGTTTCATTAGTTCTGAAAAAAACTCACTCCTCATCCGTTTAGAAGGCTTAATAAAATTTATAAACACAAAAATGAAGAGCATGTTATGTCTTATAATCTTAGTTTGTCTTACCCAGTTTTATAAACACACCGTACAGTTTCAGTCAGCTATAGTTCTTCCCTTTTAATTACACTTTGTATTTATTTCAAGTAATTAAGGTTTGTTTCAATTAACTCAAGTTTTCTCCATTTCTGTCCAGTCCAGTAATTCTGTTAAGGTACATTTCATCTTGTGTTAAATTTGAGTCTAATACGATCATTCTGAACCTGACTGGAAAAAGTCCAAACATCTGTTAAAATCATTTTGTTTTACCATAAAGAACTGACCTAATATTATTATGGTACTGTTGAGGATCAGACTTGCTCTTGTAGTCTTTAATTATTATTGTACACATATACCCTCATTTTTTAATAACATGAAACAGACCTTTATTTCACAAAAACAGACAGACAAAATGGACAGACATTGGCCCGATAAAAGTTTGATTACTCTGTTTGTTAAAGAATTGTGAAAAATTGAGGACAGGTCAATGAACTTTCTTATGTTTATCAGTATTTTCAATACAGGTAGAACCGTTGCTATCTTTATATGATTTTGGAAAAATTTTGGAAACCTTATTGAGATAGAAGTTTGGCAATGATCATCAGAATATCAGACCTTTATTAGTGCTTTTAAGGTCCCTCAAAGATGCTCTACAATGAAATCAGTTATTCCCATTCATACACATTCACACACTGACAACTTTTCCCCCATGGCTGTCATGAATATCCACTTAATGGTTTTTAGGATTTTGTTTTTATAATGTAAAGCACTTTGTATTGCCCTGCCGCTGAAATGTGCTATACAAATAAATTTACTTACTTACTGACTTCTCTATCAGAGCAATTTCATTTGCAAAAATTCCAATATAATTTTATTTTTATATTCTTAAAATGCACATTGTTTTCTCATAACCCCTTTTGTTTCCACTAGGTCTGTTTTGAATGCTTCAATTCTTTTTTATTCACCAAGGATCAATAAGGTGGTCTTAGTGGGGTCCACCTTGAATTCAATTCAATTCAAAGATACTTTATTGATCCCTGAGGGGAAATTAGAATTCCAGTACAACCCATCCAAACATACATCATGACACAAGACAAGGGGGGGACGGGTCACCGAGGCTTTGCTGCCCA
>JAHUTJ010026919.1:0-13412 GCA_036250325.1 Characodon lateralis
CACTCTGCTCTTACTGGTGCAATGTGCAATCAATGAAGACTGGCTACCAGGCTGGTCCAATTTAGCCATGAAACCTCCCACACTAAAATGACAGGTGTTTCAGTCTCATTGTCCAACCCCTGTATATTTGAGGTCAGTTACCTTATTCTGCATGTAGCGCATATGGATTAGCATTGTCTGTATGTAGTCGTTAACTTCAATGTTCATGTCTTCTAAGTCAGAGATTCAGGTTTGAGCCTCGGTTGGGCTCACTCGCTGGTCCTCCGGCTCCTTATTGCTTTCTTTAATTTTTTGTTCCATGTCAAGTCGAAGAGAGTTTATTTCTTATTTTATCTGTTTTCAACTTTTTTTTTTGAAGGTAAGAAGCACCATCTGTGGGAGTTCATTAATCTCCGTGCTTATTTTAGCTAGTCCTTCCACCCATCATTCTACTTGTCCTTGTTCTGTATCCTCCGCCATGCTCTCATCGTATTCATTTTCGTCTTAATTCCCTGGTTCCAACATTTCTTTCTTATAACTTTTCCAAGATACCAGCTCCACTCATCACGATATTCCAGTAATTTATTGAGTTCTATAGGTTTGTGGGGATTTTTATTATCCGACTTGAGAGAATTCGTTACTACACAACCGTCTTATCTGCCATCTTACTAGAAGTCCCACCAAAGCAGAGTATTGGGTTTGCAGTATTGTGTCTTTCATTGAGATGTGGCTACAGGATCATATACCCAACTACACGTCTCTCTGCCTGGATTTCATACAATATGGTGGTATATTAGCAGTGCTCAACAACAGATGGTGCAATCTAGTGCATGCTAATGTGAAAAATCATGTCTGGAGCCCTGATATTAACTGTTAGTTTATATTATCTAAAGTGGGAGCTCACCAGTGTTAACAGTTTACATTCCGCTATCATTTGTGGCCAACTCTATAAATGATCGCATCCGCTCTGTTGTCAATTCCCTTTGGAATTAATAAAGCATTTTTGAATTGAATTGTTGCTCAGCTACAGATAAAACACTCCAATGTATATGTGGGAATAACTGGCGAATTTACCCACACCTCTTTCTTTCTATAATTTCACTGCTTTACTGCACCAGAGACAGGCATGTCAGGGATACATCCATCTAATTTGTCCAAAGAATTAAAGCAACTTTTCCAAATCAGATGAGATCCAGCTATGTTCTACTAGGTCGTGGAACTTAATGAGACCTTAATCCACTATGAAGGACCCTCAATAGTTAGTGGATATCAAACCAGGGTTGAAAGGCGGGTTGAACATTCAACATTACAACGCAAAATGATTTATTCATCTGAATTTATTCCTTTATTTTTTAGAGCCTAATGTGTACATCTGAAGCAATGAGGAATGATAAGTTTAAGTTGTCAAAATGCAGCAGTTGTGTGTCAAAATATCACTCGGTGAAAGAAGGTCTGAGTTTCACAAGTTGTACATTTAATAGAAACCATCTAGAGCATCTGTACAGGATCATACAGATGCTACCTTTCATCATACGAACTCTTGGGGTTTCACCGAAAACAAGCAAATTATACAAGAAAAGAAAGATTCACCACGTGGCTTAATACTCCTATATCCACAAAGCATCCAAGTAATATAAACCAGTTCTATAGTTGTATTGAGACCGAGCAGACCAGATATGCGGTGTTAGCTGAAGTACTTCGACACAGATGAAACTACATTGTGAAATGCCGTGTGTAGTCATATTCTATTGTGGGAATGACAGCCTGGACAAACTTGAGGAAAATCAGAAGATACCTGAAAGTCTCAGTTAAGGAAAACTGATCAAAGATGGACACAGATGCACAATGAGCTGAATTATCTGTGCCAAGAAGACATTTCTACCTTTGGTCCCGTCTTATCAAAGAACATTGTTCCAGAAGTCTTGTGATTTGTTCAGACACTACTTTCCCAACTTAAGCTGAGCTGCTGTGTTTCTTTTCCAAATTCCAAACATGCTAGCCAGGTTCACTGTCGCCTTTTTCTTCCTAACTGCCTTGGTCAGCGGTCTTAAATGTTTGTCACCTGTGAATGAACTCCATCGTGACTTTGTGTTGACACATCTGTATTCTACAGAACGGCTGTTTTTAAAGAAGGGGTAACACTTGCTGATGATCAGGATATTATTGTCTAGTATTTTTTACCTTCGTTTTGGTTTGTCTTCAGTTAAATATTGACACTTTGAATACATTGAGGTGTGACAGTATGCAACATACCAAGCAAAAACAGCAATATACTGACTCCAATTTGTTTGGATCAAACCACGGATCACATGGAATAAGAATCAAGGATACATATGAACTCCCAGCTCTCCTCCACCTTCAGCCACCGTCTCGATTATCTTTTTCATCACCTCAGCATGTCTGAAAACAGAGGTCATATCAGCACAACTTTCAAAGTACCACCATCAAACACTGCTTCACTTCTAACTGAATGCTTCCCATTTCTGAGTCATCTAATGCATCTTAACCTTATAGAGAAATTGGAACAGCCAAGTGAGGCCAGACAGTACAACTTGATCTCAGTAAGTTCAAGCATCATCAAAAAAGTTCATTTATTTTAGTGATTCACCTCAAAAAGTGAAGCTAGTAAAAAAAAAAAAAAATCTCAATTGGAGTATTAAAAAGTAAGAATTAAAGCGTGCCTGGACTGCCTTATTCAAGAATATTGATGAAACACTGAGTGGAAGGAAAAAGTATGATAGAAAAAGCTGCACAAGCAACAGGGATAACCATAGCCTTTCTCAGTTTTCAATTCTAAACAGAGGAGGCCTCAGAATTTAGATGTGCAGAACCCAAACAGCTCAAAAGCTTGGAACTTCTCCCTCATTAGCTTTGAGCTGAGAAAGCCTTTCAGACGAAGAGCAAAACGTCTTCAGCTATAAGAACTCAAGTCCAGTTGATTTGCTTTTTAAACCTTTTTTGAATTTACCATGTCCTGGATGACTGTGCTATAGCTCTGTAGAAACATCTTACCTAGGCTGCATCTCTTCATTTAACAATCAATATGTAGGAACCCTGATTAATCTGAAGGTAGGAACCTTTTCCATGTGTCATCCTCACCTGCACGGGTGAACGGAGCACATGGCGGGTGGAGGCAGGTGGGGGTGGTTCTCAATGGTGACCGTCTTCTTCACATGGTCCTGGCTGATGTCCTCATACATCTGCTCCACAGTCAGCGGCTGCCTGTCCTGGGAAACACACGAACATCTGGATCATCTGACGATCCTTCTTGCAGCCTCACACCACATATGGAGCTTTCATGTAATTACTTCATCATATCCAAAGAGCCAGAGTCGAGGCGTCTGGTAGTATTTATCATAGGTGATGTACAGGTCATATGTTCTGGTCTGGAGGATGGCATCCTCACTGCCAGGTTCTGCTTTGGTTTCCACCATTTTACTGGTGTCCAGGGTGGCCTGGATGCAGAAGACAGTTGGCTGTTAGTTGGATGGACTTTATCTTCACCAACATGAGGAATCTACACTCTGAGCATACCTCATCTGTTTCCAACAAGCCGCTCTCCTCATATTCTGAAACAGTTCAAGAACACGTTGTCAGAAACACAGCATGGTCTGAGGTCTGACAACACGCCCACAGATGAATACCTTCCATATCTGCTGCTTCTCCATCTTCATCCTCCTCTTCATTGTCATCACAGCACGGTGCAGACGTGGCGTTCATGTTCTTGTCCTAAAGGCAATCAGTTATAACTGCACACTTTCTTAATCCCAGAATGCACGGCAGTAACCAATTTTCAGGACAGCCTCAGGAAGAAGGGGTCACAGCTGGAATCGTGACATCATAGAGCCACAAACCAAACACAGCTCCCAGCAGCTGTTCACTCTTTTACTTGCAAAGGACTACGCCCAGAATCCAACGTAAAGGACGATCTGCTGTCTCTGTATCCAGCATTAGTATACTGGCCAGAATTAAGACTAGCTGTCTTAAACTTTTCTTTTTGAGCTTCTGCAGCACAAAAATCTGAGCCCAAAATTCCCCCAGAAGAAATGGTGTCTCTAAGTGAAGTGTCTTTTCCTCCCACTACCCTGAGAGCATGGCGCAGGAACCACAGCCTCGCATGCCTTCCCACATGTGCCAGTCCGAGAGGCAGAAGCTTGCCCCAGCTGCTAGACCGAGAGCAGCCTCCTTTATTCTGAGTCTGCAACACAGCTCTTCGCCCCCTTTGGACCTCCTGTCCTCCTAGTTATCAGAATGGTTCACATAAGAGGTTGTGTCTGGGCAGAGAAAATTAGTTTAGGATAAAACAACCTAAATATAGTTTACTTCATTGTGTTTTACTTTGTTGGTATCTGCTATCTGCTAAGCTAACGCTAACAGCCACTGAGCCTGAATGCTAACAGCCTTGAAGCTAGTTGCTTGTTTTGGGTTGTGTTTTAAAGTTACGACAAACTTAATTTCAATGAGTGATTTAAACACAGCTCAGTCATAACACACCGCCAGCGCTAACACATTAATATTTGTATTAATGACACTTAAAAGTACACGCGGAACTAAAAGGATTGCTTAAATAAGTTATCTTCTCTGTGTTTTAGCTTAACTGCTAATGTGGAATGTGACATCATGTCTGTCCACTCATTCGCCATCTTGTGATAGGTAATGAACGTTCCTTACCGCCATGTCAGTGGTCCATTTCATTCAAAAATGCTCCACAGTGATGGCTAGTTAATATCAATTGTCCAAAAGGCTAGTGATTTCTAATTTGGCGAATTATATTTTTTTAATATTATTTTATTAAAATAATGTTCTGTTTACCCTTCTGATTTGCATTGTGAACTGGTTGTTGGAACACCTAAAAATGGTTGTTTTATTTAGGTTCAAAATAATTTGATCTCATTCCAAATTTCTCAAGACAAACGTTGGTGATTAAACATAAATATCCACGCTGAACTGTGATATCACAGCATCATTTTATTGGTTATGGTTTATTCCTTTGTTTCCTTTTTGCAGTTATAAGTTTTCCTCATTCTTCTCATTTTCACTTAGTAGTAGTGTTGAGTGTTACTTGTCTAGTAATAGTTTGTTAATTAACAAACATTAACATTTTAACCTGAAATAAAAAAAATTTTGTCAATAATATGCTAGATTTTGGAGAGAAACTGTCTGTTTATTATTTACATGTGCAGAGTTTGCTGTTGCCGCACACTGTGTCCATTGGCATTTGTTCCCCCTTAGTAAGCAGAACACCACAGCATGATAATGCCGTCACCATGTCAAGGCTCAAGTCTGTAGCCTCTAACAGGTTTTCTTTACGGATTGTCCTGGATGAGCTCCAACCATCATCCCTGACCTCCTTCTCAGTCCCTGCTGAAAAAAATCCCGACAGCATGATGCTGCCACCACCATGTTTCGCCATGGTGATGCACAGTGCTTGTTTTCTACAGTACATTGTGGTTTATTGTATAAGCCAAACAGTTCAATTCTGGTCTCTTCTGACCAGAGCAACTTTCTTCCACATGTCTGCTGTTAGCGCTAAACGTCTGGTTAAAAACTGCAAACAGGACATCTTCGGGCTTGCTTTCAACAATGCTTCTCTTCTTGCCACTCTTCCATAAAGGCAAGATTTGTGGAGTGGATGATTAATAGTTGTGGATAAATTGTAGCACCTGAGCTGTTGATCTCTACAGCCCCCCCAAAATTACCATGGGCCTTTTGGCTGCTTCTCTGATCAATGCTCTCCTTCTCCAGCCTGTCAGTTTATGTGGACATCTGTGTCTTGATAGGTCACACACAGTTGGACTCTGTTTACCCAATAGGGTGACTTCTAAATGTAACTGGTTGCAGTGGATTTTCTTTAGGGTCATCAGAGTAAATATGCCACCATTTTAGATAAAATGATGCACTACTGTCTCGCTCTGCCACATGAAATCCCAATAAAACACTCAGAGGTTTGATGTTATAATGAGATCAAATGTAAAACAATAGCACAAATCCTGCTGTCAGCTCAGAAATTAGCTTTAGGATGGTAACCAGTTGAAACATATCAAATTGAACATCAGCCTGTGGAACATTTGGTTTGAAGTTCTAGGAAACAAGAACAATATGAGAAAACTGAACAAGCATACCTTATTGTTGTCCAGAGAAATGTCTCGTACAGCATCTGTGACCCCTAACACACCTGCTGGGACACAGCAATAGATAAGACTCCAACACCTTGTTACTTTTTGTTAACCAATGATTAGATCCAATCAGTTTTTGGAACAGAACCCTAAATGCTGAACTGATCAGAGCCTGTTCAGTTTACTGAGCATCTCCAACCTGAGTTGTGGTAGGTGTCCACCCAGCCACCGTCTCCATCCTCCTCCTCTATGATGGCTTCCAGCTCATCAGAATACTCCATCTGTTTACAGCGCTTGTAACATGGAACTATAAGAGGCAAGGCAAAGAAGAAGAAGAGCATAAAACAAGCCAGAAACAATGTTTGGATAACACAACAGAAATCATCTGGTTCTCAGAGAGAGCCACATGTGGAACAGAGGATGAGCAGAATATAAACTGCAGGAGGGTCAGAGATCACTGCCCTTCTACATTCAAATGAATTACAGGTTTATCCAATGAACTAGAAAAAAGAAACTAAATCAAAAGAAAACAGATGCTGAACAATTAGAACCAACTGTCCATACATTTGGTACTCTAGAATAAATCAGAACCTTCACTGAAAACCTAGAGCACTTTATCTGTCAAAGCGAAACCTGGAAATTCTAAGAAACAGAGCATAGGTTGGGAAATGCAGCTTACAGAACAAAAAGATAATACAAGCACTAAAGCGTGAGTGACATCAGGATTTGAAATGGATCTGCACTTACCATTACGGGTCAAGAGAAACTGTTTGTCCTGTGGCAAATACGGCTTCACCTTAGATTCTTCTCCAGAGGCCCTAAAGGGAGACATTATTGTCATGGTTTCCTGATATAATCCAGCCCTGCGTTTTTATAAATAAATATTATGACCAGCAAATCCATTACACAAAACTACACTTGTGTTGCTAAAGAATTAAGGGAGCCGCAGAGTTTTATAAGCTGAAATTCTGGTGTGTTTTCTAATTAAGAATTTATTTAGGATTTAGGGTCAAAACTTTTCACAGATTCCAAAAGTTCAAGAAACGGTCCTTAATGAATGTTGTTTATTTTTAGAGGTTAGAACTAATGACCAGAAATGGTCCTTTTATTCAGACTAAAGGCCATGTTTGTTAGAACTTGGTAGAACAGGAAGTTGTCACCTATAAAAACAAGGACAGAGATCTGCTCATTTGATTTTTAAGACTAAACTTTATGACAATCGTGAGGAATGTCCTGATGTTTGCTCATCCCTTTTTTTCAGTCAGCGACCTCACAGTCTCCATGACAACTGACAGAAAACATTAAGGCTTTGAACTTTCACTTTGATGCATGATACATCGGCAAGCCTTTCTGGGAATTGGAGTCTCTTCCTGGATGTGAGCAATGGCCTGGTAGCCGTGGTTACTCATCAAATCAGATTTTAAACACACACCAGCAGACATGAGAGTAAAACAGAAATATTTAGCAGAAAATCAGCATGATTGGATGAGAGCAGCTGTGGGAGGCTGCATTGGTCTACAGCTAGACCACCAAGGGTGGAAGTCCTGTCAACTTCTCTGTTTCAGTTCTGCTGCACCTAAAAACAGAGAACATATGCTGTTTCCAGAGTCCGTTTGCAGGATGCAGCTACTTCCTTTCCTCACTGTTAACTCCAGATTACAGCAGTATGAGTCTGTTAAAGATTCTCACAGTAAAAAAAGCTGCACAACAGTGATGGTCAGATACAGGCTGGAGGCTTTTTATCTTCCTGAGCAGTTCGAGTGGGTCATTAGAACTGCTCACACACAGCTGCTGTGGACTCTGTTTGAAGATACCGTCTGCAGAGTTTTTGGTTTCTTGCTGAATCTCACACTGCAGCCCAAATTGTTTACTTGGACAAACCAACGTTGCATCACATCGTCTGCTTTGAACCACATTTTGGCAAAAACAAGTGAAGATACAGTATTTTACATTTGGACTTTCACTGCCTTCTACTATTTGCCCACATGATATGGATCTTAAGCTCAGGGAGAACAGTGGAGACATTGTGATGACGGCAAAAACAAAATCACTTAAACAGAACTTGTCTGACAACACGACCTAGGGTAAACACATAATGCTCCGATCAAAAGAAAAATTGTTACAAAGCCATTTCTAAGGCTTTGGGACTCCAGAGAAGCACAGTGAGAACCCTGGAAACATGGAACAGTGGAGAAACTTTCCAGGAGGGGCTAGGCTACAAATACTACTCCAAGGGCTTATCAACAACTCATCCAGGAGGGGGCAGATGAACCCAGAACGACATCTAAAGCTCTGCAGATCTCACTGCCTCAGTTAAGGTCAGAGGTCAGGATTCAACAATAAGAAAGATTTACCTGAGTGATGAACGCATGAAGGTTTGGGTTTAAGACGCAGTGACAGGACCTTAAACGGGGCTTTCATGCTGGGAAATCTTACATGAAATACCTTTTAATACAAGGAACGTTCATTTACACGTCTTTTCTCTCGTAATAAAGGAAATTGTCTTTTAGAAACTGATTTAGGCTTTTATCTGGATTGATAATATGAAATATTTAGGTGTGACAAAAAAGTAAAACCAAGAAATCTGTAGTGAAGCAAATATTTTGTATTGAAACTGAGATGTGTCAATCACTATTTGACACCAGACGACTTGCTTGTTGCCAGGCAACAGAAATACCATACCTCCTTTCTGCTACAGTGAGTTTATCTCAGTGTAAATTTGACCCTTTGACCCTACCTTGTCTACATGCTTGATAAGACCAAACATGAGTCAGATGTAAAACACTCACCACTTCCATGTCGGACAGTGATGAACCAGGTGATCTCCAGCTGCCACAAACTAACACACACACACACACACACACACACACGGCCCTGAGTGAGTTCATGAGTTTTTACTAATGATGTTAAAGAACTTGCTGCAAACAAGTCCAGCCTGTACAGATGGGCCATTTAAGGTGTGTTCTCACCTCCTCAGGGGTAATGACTCCAGTCTCTTTAAACTTAGATTCCTGTGAGGAACAAACCAAAGCTGGGTGTTAGGTAGATTTACCGCAGTAACTAGAAATAAGACAGAAAACAAGTCTAATAATCCAGATTTCCCCAGAGATTCCGTTTAAACAATGTTCCAGTGAAGCAGCGACTGATGCTACAGAGCGCAGCACTGTTTTACTCCCAAGCTTTCCTATATGAGCCAATACCTTAGCTAGCTTCTCCCTGGAAGTTTACCTTCAACACAGGAGTGAGGAACTCGGCCACTCCCAGAGCTGTTCCCTTCACCGTGTTTATGACGTTCTGCATCCTGGATCAGTTCTTCAACAGCGAAACGAGCTTGTTCGGAACCCCTCCTCACAAATATACTGTTATTTTCACATAGCTGCTCAGGCGGGCTGCCAAGAGGAACGTTCACGTGACACGTCCTGACACTTCCGGGATCAAGTTGTCGCGATAGACAGTAGAGCCCTCTCCATCGTTGAATCGCAGAAACGACACCAAAAGTCCGCCATATTGTGTGTAGAAAATTAACTTGCTGTTTTCTCCAAATTAAAGAAACGAACCTTCATATTTAAATTAATTTAGAGATGGGTTTTTTATCCATAATAATATATATTTTAATTTTAGTTCTAAAATTGTGATCACTGAGTTAAATCAAAAGAAACGAACCTTCATATTTAAATTAATTTAGAGATTTTTTTTTTTTAATCCATAATAATATATATTCTAATTTTTGTTCTAAAATTGTGATCACTGAGTTAAATCAAAACGGCCAGAAAACAGTATAAGGCAGAATGTACCTAAAATAAGCTAAAATTGTTTCTGGATGAGAAACAGATTTAAATAGACAATTTATATTATTATATTTTTTGCACGATTAAGAAATTGTCCCTGTTTGTTGGTTAATAAGGAATGACTAAAAAAAATAAAGCAGAGGTTAATAGTGTTAGCTGACCTGTTTATGCAGCATCAATCCATGGTACGTCTTTGGAAATATATTATCAGATGAGTTCAAAGCAGTTATATCAAATACAGTTTAAACCAGATATACACATAAATCATATAAAAAGACATAACAGTTTTTCTCCCTTTCTTAAATCAGACTAAACTTTTGATGTTTTCGGTCAGATAGGATTACTAAATAATTTCGCTTTGCTAAATGCCAGAATAGTGAGATAAAAAGTATTTTGATTTTTGTAAAACATTCTTCAAGTTCAGAAATGTTCCTTAGTATTTGGTTGAATTGACTTTAAACCTAGGCTACCCCTTCATCTCTGTCCAGAATTCAGTGATGAGTGTGATGAGTGTGAACATGTGGAGGGAACTAGAAATGAGGGTGATGGCAAAGGGGCCTTCAAACCTCAAAGACTTTTACATTACCAGGGTAAAATCATCAAAATACCAGTAGAAATGTTGAACTAGCTGCTCAGCAGCTTTAAAAATGGTTTCATTGCTTTAATGCCTATAAAAATATTATTTTGTCTTATTATCTTTTGAGTTTTGTGTATTCGAATGTTATGCATATGTTGATTTTTTTTTATTAATCATTTACTATCTAATGTAAACAGAACCACATATAACTGACTTGCTCAACTTTTGCTTTAAAAGCCACTCACAATATGGCGGCTACGCTGACGTGCGATCCTCTCAGGAGATTTTTTAATCTCAACATTAGACGTTTCTCACTGACTCACAGTAAACATATGGACAGACTATTATGAACACATTAAATAAGAGAGAACATGGAAGAAAAAAAAAACTATAAAGTAAGGAAATGACACAACACTGAATGCAATTCCGACGTGATTACGTCTCAAATATGCTAATTAGGCTAACACTTCACTGAGGTTGAAGCTGTTATGTTTTAGCATGCTTTACCGTCATACCACTTTCAGTACTTAGTACAATAATAACAGTTAGTGAGTTAGGATGTACAGCCTCCTGATGATTACAACAGGGACATTACATGTGTAGCTCTTGGTCCAGAAGCTAACTAAAGCTAACAGCGGCTACTTAGAGGGCGCTTTGACTGAATGAGCTGAACCATGATCCGGAGTGGAAAGGTCCTCTGCGGGCTCCTCAGCTCCAGATGCTTTGTCCCAGTCAGACACAGTGTTTCAGGGAAGGCCTGGATCACTCCAAGAGGCTTTGACACGGGAATAAAGACTTTCAACAGCCTGACCAAACAGAAAGAAGCTCTGATCCTGGCTAGAGATGGAACAGCCACCTGGTAGGGAACACACATGACTCACTCTGACCTTACCTGCTTTAATGACCTACAAAACATGCGTTATATCTCAGGTACAGCTGTGGACCTACAGTGTATGACCACGCTCACCTAGGCCATGCATGGTAAATATGTCAACACTGATGCATTATAGGTTTGCAGTCAGGGCTGAATGAGTGAACCTGATCCAACCTTTGCTTCCTCACAGTTCTTATGTCAGGTTTGATATCCTGCAGAGGATCCTGACCAGGTTGTTTGGTATCACCGTTATCCATGCTATGGTCATCACTGACATTGATGACAAAATTATCAGAAGAAGTTGGGAGGTATGGATCACAATAATAATGTGTACCACATGGAGTCTTCTGAGTAGTGATCACAATGTTGGTTCAGTGTGTTTTCTCCTCATGTCTGACAGGAAAATGTGTCTCCAGCTGTCATTGCCAGACTGTATGAGGAGGAATTCAAGAGGGATATGCTGTCATTAAAGGTCTGCATGCCTTACAAACTGTGACCACATCCCTGCAACAGTCTGCTCAGAGAAGAGCATGTAAAATCTTGATCCAACATGGATGTGTTTACCTCTGGCTGTGTTTCAGGTGGTTCCTCCTGCTGTGTATCTAAGAGTCACGGAGAATGTGCATCATATTGTTGCATTTATTGAAGGGATCATAAGAAATGGGCATGCTTATGCCACAAAAGAAGGTGAACATGAAGAATACATACTTTTATAAAATAATGCTTGTATTGCTCCAGTGTCTGAGTTATCTTCTGATCCTTTTGTTGAAGGTGACATATATTTTGATGTGCAGTCCATTGGTGAGCGTTATGGGAAGTTTGTTGGAGCTGTGAGCTCTCAAGGAGAGCCTGGTAGGTGTTTCTGTCCGTGCTGCTGAGAAGACATTTCACAAGAGGAATAGTATTTTTTTCCAAACGTTCAAGTGCTTCTTGTGAGAACTTAACCTTATAAGGCTCACGATCTTCTGAACCTTAGGAGAATCCTCATCACTTTAGATAAAACTGTCCTGTAAATCAGGGTTTCCCAAAGTGGAGGGTCAGGACCCCCCCATGGGGGGTCGCAAGATGATTTTTAGGGGCACAACACTATGATTCATATATATCTACCATCAAATGTCAGACTAAATCATTTAATTGCACCATTTATTTATTTAATACATTATTAAATAATATAATTATAATAGGAAAGGAATTATAATAATAATAAAATATGCCATAAAATTATGAAAATTTATTTATTAAATAAATAATTATAGAGATAAATAGTTATATGTATTTTTAGGAGGTTGAGGTCAACAGTAGGGAGTAGCAAGTCTCTGATACTGTCATTTTTCTGGTACTGTCACAGGCTGAAATGTTTGGGAACCCCTGCTCTAAATGACTAAACATATCTGTGATCCAGCAGTTATTGTTCTTGCATGTTGCACATGATGGATTTACGTGTACAAGTTTGCTTTAAGCAAACCTGTTTAATATAAAGGTGATGATGAATAATCAATCAATTAGCCACTGACTGAAGTCGGCCATTCTCCATTTAATCAACTCAGACCAATGATTAATTAGTCTAAAACTGAAAAATGTGACTTTGTTTTTGTTCATTAGTCATCAAAACTGAAAAATCCCACTTTTTTTGGAGACATCAGCAAACAGTATGTCCCTTACTGCACTCTATTATAGGACTGAGATCAGGACTTGTGATGAGACTGTGATGTCTACTCCAGAACATGGATGATTGTTGTCCTTCAGCCACTCTGTAACTAATTTGGTGGCATGCTGAGGGACATTGTCCATTTGGAAGACACATTTGTGTCCAAGCTTTAACTTCCTGGCTGATGTCTCCAGATGTTGCTTCACTTTCTCCACATATTGCCTCCATGTTTGGCCATGTAATGCCCTGAAAATTTTAGAGCAAACTGATCACTGTTATCAATATTATCCTGGTTTTCAATTCAATTCAAATTCAATTCAAAAATACTTTATTAATCCCAAAGGGAAATTAAATGTTGTTATAGCTCATATTATGAAGGTTTCTTCAAAGAGCCGTTGTAGATGCTGATGGCTGTGGGCAGGAAGGATCT
>JAHUTJ010026920.1:0-13405 GCA_036250325.1 Characodon lateralis
TGAGAGAGAAAAAAAAAAGGGGGGGGCGGGGGGGGGGTGAAGAGATCCACGCATCTGTGGGTAACTCAGCAAAACAGTCCGTTTTCTTCCTCGGCGGCCTCCGTGGCAGGAGGGTAGAAAAGGAATGACGGAGCGTCACTAGTCGACTAGTACAAAAACATGAAGGGAAGGTTGCGTCTCCTTGAAACTCCGTGGTTTTTGGTTAACTCACGTCTTCAATCGGCAAAGTGAAATTTCTGGCCTTCTTATTCCAGAAACCTCTCTCATGAATTTTCCATTGGCCAACGAAGGAGAATAAATGAAATCCACTTGGGACTCTTCTCCAGAAGTGATGCACTTCAGTTGCTGGTCCGGTCTCCAGCTGAAAAGCGTTCTTTAAAGGGGGTCACCTTCCTTTATAATCTCCTGTGACGCCAGACTTGGGACGCCCCCGTCATATCAGCCGCAAGCAGGCTGCGACCCGGGTTCTGTGAGGCCATGCTGAAGGACTACCGGTTGGCCTCGAAGCGATTCTGGCAAACCATTCGAAGCCTCAGGAGGGGGAAACAGCGCTTCGCCAACATGGTTTACAGTGGGGGCGGGGAGCTGCTGAGCCGGACTGTGGACGTTATCGGGCGGTGGAAGGAGTACTTCGAGGATCTCCTCCATCGTGCCGTCATGCATACTCTGGTGGAAGCAGAGGCTGGGGACTTGGGGTTAGACTCTTTCATCACTCAGGTTGGAGTCACCGATGTGGTTAAAAAGCACCACAGTGGCATGGTTTCTTTGTGGATGAGATCTGCCCTGAGTACCTCAAGTCTCTGGATGTTGTGGGGCTGTCATGGTTGACACACCTCTTCAATATCGGAACACTGGACCAGCTCTACACCCTCTGCAGGGTACTAGAGGTTTCATGGGAGTTTGTCCAACCGGTCGACATGGGTTTTGTGGACGCTCGAGAAGGCATTCGACTGTGTCCCTTGTGGTGCTCCAGGAGTACGTAGTCGGGAGCTCTTTATTAGGGGCCATCCGGTCTCTGTACAAGTGGAGCAGGAGTTTTGTCCGCATTGCCAGCACTATGTCGGACCTGTTCCCGGTGCATGTTGGACTCCGGCAGGGCTGCCCTTTGTCACCGGTCCTGTTCATAACTTTTATGGACAGGATTTCTAGGCACAGTCATGGGCCGGTGGGGGTCTGNGGGGTCTGGTTTGGGGACCAGTGGATTTTGTCTCTTCTTTTTGCAGATGACGTGGTCCTGCTGGCCCCCTCTAGCCAAGACCTACAGCATGCACTGGGGCAGTTCGCAGCCGAGTGTGAAGCGGCTGAGATGAAGACCAGATCCTCCATGACCGGAAAAGGATGTCTTGCCCGCTTCAGGTTGGAGGGGAGTTCCTGCCTCTAGTGGAGGAGTACAAGTGTCTTGGGGTCTTGTTCACAAGTGAGGAGAGAATAGAGTGGGAGATCGGGTGAGGAACTCGGCCATCTGGGAGGAGCTCGGAGTAGAGCCGCTGCTCCTCCACATTGAGAGGAGCCATTTGAGGTGGCTCAGGCACCTATCCCGGATGCCTCCTGGACACCTTCTTTTGGAGGTGTTCCAGGCACGTCCCACCGGGAAGAGGCCCATGGGATGGCCCAGGACACGCTGGAGGGACTTTATCTCTCGGCTGGCCTGGGAATTCCTTGGGCTTCCCCCAGAGGAGCTGGAGGAGGTGTCTGAGGACAGGAAAGTCTGAGGGAGTCTCTACTGAGTCTGCTGCCCTGCATCCTGGTCACAGATAAAGTGGAAGACTAGTGCAGCAGGCCTAGAGGAAGACCAATGAGACGGACCTGAAGGTCGTATAAATCGATCGATCGATAGCAGGAGGCCTAGAGGAAGACCATTGATGAGATTTATACGGACCTGAAGATATTGGGTCAGAGAGAAGAAGATGCATTTTCACCTTGTGTACAGGCACAGTGCAGAAGCAGGACAGAGGCATTCAAATTGTTAGGATCATAGATAAATCAGGTAACGACTACATCTATCCTTGTGTAACACCATTATGGTTTTTTCTTTCAGACTGGTTCATAGCAGTAAATGAATGGAGGTTCTCTGTTGTAAAGTATCCTGTTGTTCCCAGCACAACAGGGTCCTCTGACAATGGCCCAGGGCCTGGCTGAGTCCATCATACAAACACAGAGAAACCAAGATCAGGGCAAACACAGTGATACGAGACAGACTGAAAGTAATAAAAAATGAATTTCAACAACATCTGATGAAAAAATAACCTGCTATGCTCTTTTAGAAAAGTAGTCAAGTACATGTATTCAGTGGGAATAAACTTGGCTTTTTGACTGTCAAAGTACTAGCATGAATTATAGAAGAGGATACAATTTCTCTGTTGTTACTCTAAGCGAATGCTACTCATAGATAAACAGCTGAAGTTTTGTGTGAAATTTTGCCATATGAATTTTTAAAATATTTATTGCAGAATTTAAAGTTCCTATTCTATGTTAATTTGTGACTTGCTCTTTATTGTTTCTGGGTGTGCAAAGTAATCAGTAAAGTTGTGTTTCACAGATTGTGTGTGCACTTTTCCTGGCTTCTCTGGAAGTTCAGGGTCTAACTGGGTGAAATTAGGTCATTTAACCAGTAGGGATACATTCCTTTGTTACAAAAAACAAGTTATCCACTGAAGATCTGTGAAGATGGTTATCACAATCAGATGCTTCTCATCAAAGATTATCAGAATTTGTATAGGGATATCTTGTAACTGTAAAAAAAAATTTGAATCTCAACCATACATCTAGTTTCCATCCTTGGCTAATCTTGTCAAGAGTTACAGGGAGGCTGGAGCCGATACCAGTTGTCAACAGGCAGGAGAGTGCAGTCTGGACAGGTCCACAGTCTGATCCATTTCAAGTTACATACTAATATGACTAATAATATATCCCTTATTTATGAATTCCTATTTTTGCCCTATTTTTCACAATACCTATGTGTTACATATCAAAAGGTTAGCACACTGCGAGCTTTGTGCAGCCAGAGGTTAGTTATAAGATCAGATCAAAGAAATATAGGACATTTTGGAACAAAGGCTGAGCATTTGGTATAATTAATGTGTAAAATAACTTTAACCCATGTGGTTGAATGGTTTTTGTGCTTGAAATGGGTTTTCCCAAGTCTGCCTGAAGATGAAGAGGGATTTTGACAGTTTTAAATTGAGTCCACTAATATATCCAAATCACCAATATTGGCTTCACTAGAAGATAATTAAAGTTATGGAATGGCCTAGCCATGCTCCAGACCTACATTTAACAGAAAATCCATTGGAACATCTGAAGAAGGCTGTGGACAAGGACTGTCCTCCTAGAGACTTAGAGAATTGTTTTAAGGTAGAGTAGGTAATACAGCAAGATAATATAGTAAATTGTATGCTGACTCCTACCTAAGACTGAATGCTGAAACTGAATCAAAAGGTGCCTCAACAAAGTATTAGTTTAAGAGTTTGCATACTTTGAAACCAGGCTATTGCTCTTTTTCTATTTATTTATTTTCCATCTAACATGGCTGGTTTAACACTATAGTTTTTGTCATATATACAAAAATGTAACTCCCTTTAAACTTAACCTGCAGGACCACATCTGAAAGCAAACCATCAGCAAACTGAATGCGAATTCAAAGCAGAAGAAACAGAAGGTATGAAAGAACATCTCAGAAAAACACAATGTTATTGTTCCTTATGACAGCGAGTTCTTGTTGCACTTAACTGTTTACAGCACCAGACTGGATTACGGCATTTGATTCTAACTGCACATTTTTGAGTCCACTCATAGTCTATCTTTTGTGGAGCAAACACCTGCAATCTGACAGCAGAAACATGTCAGCAGATTCCAAAGTTGGAAACTGGCATGACCCTCCTACTTACTGTCAAGTCAGTGCTTGACAACCATAACCCTATGCTCTTTAAATATGGATCATTAAAGAACAACATTTTAGATACCAGTGGTTGAAATGAGCTACCTTCATATGGTGGCTAGAATCAGCCTTGGAGCTTTGTCATCTGAGAGGAGCACAGAGTAGAGCCACTGCTTCTCCCTGTCAAAGTCACTTGAGATGGTTTGGGCATCTGATCAGGATTTTCAGGATCAGGATCAAGATGCCTCCTAGGCACTTCCTTTTGGAGTCTCTGGCATGTCCCACCAAGAGGGGACCCCAGGGAAGACCCAGTTTGGAGAGTTGCTGTGCAGAAGGACATCTGGGCTTATTTTCTGGACTGTTGTCCCTGCAATCCAATCTCAGAAAAGCAGAAGACCTTCTATTGATGGATGGGTGGACAGACATTACTTTGTTTTCAGTTAAACCATACAAGATAAATGTCAAATGTAGAGAACCTTTAGAAACGATTTATCTATTTTTTTTTAATCACAAAGCCTGGCACTTTAGCAGGGGTATGTACACATTAGACAGCCACTATATTTGGTAGGTAATGTTTTTTTCAGTTCACATTTAGCTGTTGATGGTGCTTTTTGAGAACAAATCCTCAACCTACATAAACTCAAACACTGGACCCATCAGATACAAGGTGAAGTCTGGCATCTTGGCAAGGAAGACTGAAGCTGGTGAACTCATGGCTGCCACCAACTATATTGCAGTTCCCATGGTTCTTTTTGCTACTGAGGCACTTACAATAGAAGGTACCACAGTTTGTGCATCTGTCAGAATAAAAAGGCTCTAAAACATGGAGTCAAAGTATTATTGCTTGTGAAAAAGACCATTAAAAAAGAAAGACTGATAGAGAAAATAAAAGGAAAAGGAAGAAATAAATACATCTCTATTTCTCTGTAGAGTAAGAAAAGGACTTTTTCCTCAGCCTTTTAAGTCTGAGGATGGAGGGAACAATCCCAACATCCTGTTGATATCCTGAGGGCAAAGACCAGCAGGTGATTTCTCAGATGCTGTGGGTGCACACAGCATGTGTTATTAAAAGCATTACAACAGTACCACCAGGGCTTACTGTGTGCACAAAAACAAGTCACCATTGCCTCCCTCCAGTCTGTGAACCTGCATATCTCATATGTTAATGAAAGAGAGAAAAAAAGCACACTGCCTTACAGGATTGGTGCAGAGCTAATTTGAAACTCATGTGGAAGAGCACAATATGTGTTGGATAACTGAAGCGAAAGGGCACAGTCTGGGCTCATTGTGAAACCTGTTGTCTACCTCGGCAGAAGCCTTCTCTCGCTGGAATCAAAGGTCATCAGTCTGTCAGTGGGAGTGACTTCATGTGGTGATTTATTTCTCAGTATATAGTAACACTGCTGATGGTTGTATTCACTTTTGGGCTTTGGGTTCATTGAATGAAGGTCTCTGCTGGTTACTTTTAGCTTTGCAGAAGATCAGGATTCATCATTTAACTCCTCACATCAAACACACTGGTAAACATAATGTCACTTTCATGGCTTTACAGGTAGCGGTTCAGTCTTCTTTAAACTGACAACTGAAATAAAACGATATAAAATCTCTCATTACTAAGAACAGTCTACTGAAACTCTTTGAGGAGCAACATCCACATTGTCGAAACTAATTTCTTAAAGGCCTGAATGGCAAATGGATAGGATTTAACGCAAAAGGGTTCTCTACGGGTACTCCGGCTTCCTCCCACAGTCCAAAGACTGAGTGTGTGCTTGGTTGTTTGTGTGTTGCCCTGTGATTGACTGGCGACCTGCCCAGGGTGTACCCCGCCTCCCACCCATAGTCTGTTGAAGATAGGCAGTTCTCTGATTGGTTCTATTAAAGTGAATTGTGAATTCTGCATGTGTGGAAATGATCTGACATGAACCAAAAAATATATGTTGAATCTCATTTAATTTATGATTAAACAGGGGTGGTAATTTTGTTTTCACTGAGGGCCAAGTTGGTTTGGAAAGCTTTCATTGCTTAACAAAGGAAATCTTAACATGAATACTGCATTTTGTAGTTACCTGGGTTAGCTTTGTGTGATGTTAAATTTTTTTTAATGATCTTAAACATTTTATTGTAAACAAAAAAAAGCAAAAATAGTACAAAGGTGGAGAAGGTGAATTTTGTTCAAATTAAAAGGTATACAGTGTGGTACTTATCTGTAAATTGAAAATACAGTATTCCTTTATTTGCCAAAATGTGTCCTTTTTAAAAGTTTATTAAGATATATTGCACTGTACACATAAAAGTATACTTTAAAATCATTAATCATGTCCAGTGTTTATATTAAATTTTCACAGCAAAATATCAGCAATCATCATCAATCATCAACACAGAATTTTCTATAAAGTGAAGTACTTTCTGTGAAAACAGAGTCAATACCAGCTAATATTTATTCACAGTGAAAGACCACAGTCATTATTGGTTTCAAAGAAGCAAATATTTATTATCAACAATTAAAAAACACTGAATTCATTTTTATTAATCTTTGGTATTATAGTAAATACAAATACAGATCCAAATAAATACCCCCTGTGAAATAACTTGTGAAGTGTGCAACAGCAGAAACTATATAAAATGAAAAACACTTTGTAAAAGCTTGTTCCAAAAGACTTCAAAAGGGATATACATTTCTTTTTTTTTTTTTTTTTACTTTTCCAGCCACTGCTCTTTTGTCAAAATTTTACCTGAGGGACAGTAAATACGCCCTCTATATTGGCTGTGTCCTGTCCCAGCTATTCTAAACTACCCACATTTTTTGCATTTTTTGTGCGAAACTTTGCAGGTTAGTTCTCAGGGCACTTTAGTGGGAGCCAGAGCAGAAGCATGAGCCAGAGCAGAAGCACATGAAGGAGCCAGAGTTGGAGCATTTGGAGGACCAGGAACAGGGTCATGTAGAGGAGGGGCAGGGAAGTTGCAAAGCCTCTGTACCTAATGGGCAGTGAGGATAATAGGACCCTGTGAGGCCGCTGGAGCTATTGTCACCAACTGAGGCCATTTGGGTGGAGCAAATACAGACCTTCCAAAAAGGGTGGTCTGTCCCTGAACTTACATGGGACATATTTCTATTTGAAACAGTACATCATCTTATTAATGACAATTACTCATGTCTCTCCTTTCTTTTATATAAACCACCACACACATGGTTGAAACAGTTGTTACACTTTTTCTAATAGAGATTATGCCATTTCCTCTGCCTCAGGGCTGATCTATTCCCTGAATCTGAAGGCCAAACCGTATTGCCCCAAATGCCCTAAGCTTTGCAATCCATTCCTCATCTACCATGCCTTTATGGCTCTTTGGCTTGAAGCTCATCTGAAGCTAACGTTAGAAATGAGCAGAATCAACTAAAATAAAATAATAATGCAGTTTTTTTTTTTTTTTTTTTTTTACAATTAACAATGTGTATAATTTGAAAGAAAAAATCAAAACCATAGCATCCTGTGGAAACGAACTCTGGTCCGTTTAAAGTGGACCAAAATTGGCAAGTGTGAATACACCCTTTGACTCAGAATATCACAAACTAGAAACCTTTAGTTTGTAGAAAATGAAAGCTTACTCATTCCAACGTGAACCGTAGATTTTTCCTCAGAGTTTTCTAAATGTTTCTGCAAACAACAGGACTCAGAACTGAGATGTTTTGAGTGAAGACTACCAGTGAGAATACAGAGCCCTGAGGTACTCCAGCACTTTAAAGCAACGTACCCAAACAACTCCTCACTTTCAGAGAATCACGTTCTCATGAATCTTTGCACTTTTATTTCTTTCTGTAATTTGTTCTATGATGAAAAAAAAATAGTGATACTTTGTAAAGTTCATACATATAAAATCATTTCTGAATCTTTGTTTGATGGCACCCATGGGTAAAAAATGCTAAATAAAGTTGAATAATGGTTAAATTGTTATGTTCCCTTAGGTTTAATTAGACAGAAAATCTGGGGTGACTACTGCTTTGCTCAATTTCATGTTAGACATAAAATAGGCTTATTTCCCCTTTGCCATACAGCCATCCTGACAGAAGAAATACTGATAATTTTAGACCTGAAATCCAAATTTATCTGTGAACACAGAGAACAAGACATTCCTTTGTGGGTGGTAACTGGTTACTTTGGCTTGGTTACATTTACTCGAGTAACATTTGGAAAAAAAATTACTTCTGGGAGTAGTTTTACTGAACCATACTTGTTACTTCTACTGGAGTAATAATATATTAAAGTAACACTACTCTAACTTGAGCAGAATGTCTGGCCACTCTACCTTGTTACTTCACTGAATGAAGAACAAACACATTTTAATCAAATATGAACCAAAGACAAAACATCTGGTGAGACTTGTAAACTGGCTTTATTATTTTAATGTTATCTTCTAACTTCTGAACTTGTTGTGCCATTTGGAGGTCGAGTGAACATAATGTACTTTGCACTGTATTAACATGTATACAATGCCTACTGTAGGTATTGGTTAAAAAAAAATATATGTTGTGGAAAACATAGAGATATGGAAACATATGTTTTTGTTTCTGCCCAATTTGCAATAATGTGATTTATTTTTTTCTGATTTTTATTTTTATTATTCAAAGTACCAGAACCTGCACATAGTTTTATATTCTGTCTGAATGATTACATAATTTTCACAAATTAAATTGGATTAAACAGTGCTACTCAAATAGTAGTTAAGTAGTCTTTTTACTAAATATCGTTTTTCTACACTTTTTTACTTTTGAGTAATTTTTTTTGGTGGCTACTTTGTACTTTTACTTGAGAAGAAATCTATTGAAGCAGTGCTCCTTTTACTTGAGAACAATTTTTAGATACTCTACCCACCTCTGCTTAAAAGGTTCAAAGCCAAATTAAAAATACTCCAGTTGCCAGAAAGAAAAACTTCAGGGGATGGTTTGACTTTCTGAAGGACTTGAACAGAGAGTTATCTACCTTCTGATCCTGAGACTGTTTAGCACAATAAATATACTTTAGAAACCCAGGAGCCCCTGCCTTGCCAACAAAGTAAGCAAGACTTAAAGAGTCCCTTTGGAAGGAATAAGAAAAAAACGTCAAATTGAAGTAGGGACTTCCCTTTGACAAAGGAAATATTGCTCTGTTATGCCTGTCAGCAAACCCCCTCGACAACTCCCATTTAAGAAAATATCTTTGATACTTTCTTCATCTGTTTTCAAGCCGCAGGCATGTGTTAAAGCAGTGAAACAGACTGACTGATGGATACAAAGGCTCATTCACAAACAGTCCAACCAAACACCCACTCTTATCAAAGGGAGGAGGTGGAGGCCTTCATTACTGATGAATGGAAACAGGTTTTATTTACGGTTTGTCCTCAACTAAATACTACAAAGACAAAGCTGAATCTTCAGATGTGCATTGATCTAATGTGTAGTTATAACTGGCTAATATATACAGAATGTGGACTCCAGAAGAATTTGTCATTTTGACCCGTGCCATTCATTGTTATCACACTTTTATGTTTGAAAAGAACAAAAAGCTTTCTTTTCATTGTTATGAAGCATTGTAAAACTATTATTAATTTAACAACAGATTCTCCAGTTCAATGTTTGCTGTTTTATTTGTTGAAAGAGTGGAGTTTTGAATTTGTATTCCAGATTCTGAGCTCTAAACAAATGCAGTTCCACATTCTTGGCACAACGTTTCTTCCCAGTGCAGACTGGATTTCAGCAGACTTAACCCCCCCAGTGTCTCATATTGAATTTTTGCAGATAGCGTGGTCCTGTTCTTCAAGCACTTAGTGTGCACTGGAGCAGTTAACAGTAAAGTGTGTCTTCTTAGTCTGCTTTCAGATCAGATTCGTTAGGTCCATTTTAAAAATACACTGGAGTTTGTTTTCATTCGATAGTCCACTTTGTTGGGACAGGTGGGAAATTTTATCTGAATTCTGACCAAATGAGGGAACTGTGGTTCATTTAAAGATGTGGGTCTTGATTCCCTTGCGTGAACCCTTTGAACCCTGGTGTGGTTCTTTTACAGGTGGATTGCAAACCCCTATCCAGTGAGCCAGAAGGAAAATACATTTTGTACAGTCATTGAGGGAAATCTCCTGTACAGAGCAACATGATGCCTGGCCCACTGAGCAGCTTTTGGTAATAGTGCCCCAAACAATCAGTTGCTGTAACTGCATTATGTGATCCAGAGAAGCAAACCTATTAAACATGTGAGCATTTTTTTACATTTCAGTGGAAAATTGGCTAGTACCCCATCAGAGTCAGAAGTGACCCTAGGCCACAAGCAACAGAGTTCAAGTATCTTAGTGTCTTGTTCACAAGTGAAAGCATGGTGGAGCATGACATGGAAAGATGGAACGGTGCTTTATCTGCAACTAATGTGTGCATTGCCATTTCATAGCAAATGAACTGAGTTGATAGGGAAAGCTTCATTAACCATTCTTTGTATGTTCCAACCCTGCTTTAGAGGTAAAGTAGGAATCTCTACTCTTGGAATACAGCCCATTCTCCTAGTCAGTTGAGATGTTTTGGGTATTTGATCAGATTGTCTCCAGAAGGCCTCACTTTGAAAGTTTTCCAGAGACGGCCCACTGGAAGGAGACCCCAGGCCTGACTCAAAACTAGCTAAAGGATATATATATTTATATATATATATATATATATATATATATATATATATAAATAATTTCTTTTGCCCTGGAAAAGCCTTTGGATCCTTGAGGAGGAACCTTGAGGGCTTGTGTAATTTTGGTCCTTTCACGATTGGTTTTGTCATCAGCATGAATGATGTTGCCTTTTTAGTCTGCAGCTTTAGGCACAATACACTCACTGCATCTCCAATTTTCAAAAGATGTAACAGAGAAAATATGCCTCTGTTAAACTTGTGGTAGTAGAAGAAGAATTTTTAAAAGTATGTTTCCCATGTAGAGATCTAACTACACAGTTTGGCCATGAAGGTGCTACCTTTAGGGCCTTTTAAATCTATGTAAATAAAAAGAAAAAAAAGAAAAATGATTCCCCCTGTGCTCATATCAACTATTTGTAAGCTTAAAAAACAATTGTGCTTTTAGATTCTACCTAGTTTGCTCCTGTTTGGTGAGGGCAACTCAAAAATGGGAATGTGTATGAAATTACAGTCATAAGATACTGTTCGCGAAGCCAGAACTGGGAGGCCAGTTCAGCTGTTGCTAGGGAGTGTGGAGATTCCTCCTGGACATTTTACCTCTTCAGCCCTTCCTCTGATAAGTGGCAGAAAATAAACTGATGGATTTTTATACATGACAGTTCTTTTAGTTCACACACGTAATTTTGGGCTGCACTGTGGTGCAGCTGTTAGAACTGCTTCTTAGGTTCTAGAAAAATGATCCCAAGTTTAAATTCTGGCTAGGGCCTTTCTGTGTGGGGCTTACATGTTCTCCTCTTTGTATTCTGGGTTCCCAGGTGCTCCCATTTTCCCACAGTCAAAAACATGAATATTAGGTCATGTTGTGGAATTTTCATATTAAAGTGGAGAGAAGTTGACTCACAACAAGAGAAAATCCAGACTTTGTCTTTATAAGTTTTATTCAAAGGCATTCAGCGTCTGAATGACTCTGTCATCGAGCAAGTCAGTTCAGCAGAGCCACGAACACCATTTACACACAGTATTTATACCAAACATGACAGTGTTATCTCAACTTCAAAAAGTGTGTTTTATGGCCCAGACCCTCCTTGGGTTCAGAGTTGACAAAGTTATCTAGGAACAAGCCAATCTGCTCTTCCTGAGACATCACCCTAAATGATGGGTTTTAACCATTAAACTTCTGATAATGGCTTTTACAGCTCCCTCCTCTAACACAGATGTTCTGAGGAGTGAGGTAACCTAGAGGTCATACACTTTGGAACACTTACTGCAAGAATTTCCATCACAGTCAACAATTGGTATAGTATGGTTGTTTGTTTGTCCTGTGTCTTTCTGTGCTCTGTGCTCGGTTATGATAGAATGACAACCTGTCCAGTTTGCAGGTTCTCACCATGCATGCAAGGGTTCTCTCCTGGTACTCCAGGTCCCTCCCACAGTCTAAAAACATGAATGTTAGGTCAATTTGCTTTTCTATACTTCCCCTCTGTAAATTGTGTCTGTGCAAGGTTATTTGTCCTGCTTGTCTCTTTCCTGGGTGTACTCCACCTCTTGCCTATTTGCCACCGAAGATCTGACCTTGCAAGGATTAAGCTGGTATAGAACATGGATGGATGGATTAAAACTAGAGTTGGTAAGCTATGGGCTGCATGTCAGTTAGGCATATGATTGTAGGCTAGGTACCAGAACTTACTAAATGACTAGCTAATATCAGTACTGGACAAAGTACTGGACAAAGTCAATGCAAAATGAGTTTCTTGTGTAGTCATGTATCTCACAATCTAAATAGCTGGCATATACTATCCTATTCAGACTTAAATGAACTTGGTCACATCTAAGAATTAATTGAATGTTGTTTGGATCCAACTTGTAGTAAATAAAATGTGTTTTTTTTTTTTTTTCTAAATGTTCACAGATCTGACGAACAAATATTGGATTAAAAAACCAAATCAGGTGTCACTGCTGTTTGTTGACACTCCGAACGGTTTGACTGTACCTCTGATCAGGGATCAAACTAAATACAGAAAAACCTGGATAGAAATAACAGAAATCCAGACCTTTCAGGTTAATCCATCCATCCATTCATCCATTCATAACCAGTACATCTAAAGGCCTACTGGCTAGGTTCTGAGGATAAATATTATTTCTTTCAGGAACTGTCTGTACTATGAGCTTAATCAGTATTATTCCCCAGTGCATTAAAAGGCAGACTCAAAAGAGCAAGACGAAATATCTGTATAATTGACCTGTCTAATCACATGCTATTTTAGGTAGAAATGTCAGATAATTATAACAATTGCTAAAAGAGCAGTGTGTCTGTTTCTAGTTTAAAAAAAACTTTCCTCAATAGTATTATCTTTTAGGGGAAGAATACATTGAAAAGGTTCCTAACAACATTCAGCTGGACTGTACAAAACACTGACCAAATGGAACCTCCAGTGAACAAAGCTGAGCTGAACAAAATGTACAAAGAGAAGGCAAGTGAAAGAGAAAAAACAACAAAAGTGAATAACAATCACCCTATGTCAGGTGTGTAACAAGAGCAAGGGCGAGCCTGAAACCAACTGAACTAACAGGTAAGGTGTTTCAGAATATAAAGTGTGAAAGTTTAAAAACTGATCATGCAGAGATGGGAAAGCTAAACTAAAACAACACAGCAAAGAAAACTTAGATCTAATTAAAGTTACAGGCCATCTGGGGCTCGGTGAAAGAGTGGCTGATGCCCCCAAACTTAATGCATGCTAAGTGTCCAAACCTACCATTCCAGACAGGTACAGGTCCTTCTCAAAATATTAGCATATTGTGATAAAGTTCATTATTTTCCATAATGTCATGATGAAAATTTAACATTCATATATTTTAGATTCATTGCACACTAACTGAAATATTTCAGGTC
>JAHUTJ010026921.1:1201-13402 GCA_036250325.1 Characodon lateralis
CCCCCCCCCCCCCCCCCCCCCCCCCCCCCCCCCCCCCCCCCCCCCCCCCCCCCCCCCCCCCCCCCCCCCCCCCCCCCCCCCCCCCCCCCCCCCCCCCCCCCCCCCCCACCTGTCCTCTGGATTTCGACAGGGAGACCTTTTCTGATGACCTCTCTTTCTCAGCCAACTGGCGGTTGTTTCTGCTGGAGCTGTTGGAGGCAGCGTTATCATTGTTGTTGATACTCCATGTTCTCTGATGAAGGTGGAAGCTGCTGGTGGATTATTAACTGAATAGCAGAGGTGGTTAAGTGTTTGGTGAAATCAAAATCGAAGAAAAACAACAGTAGAACTCCGGGCTATGTTTGATAGTGAAAGTAAGAGCATTTTCACACGCACAATGTAAAGGGAACTCAAGGGATTGGGACTGAACAGCTGTGGAGCCTTAAGAAAAACACTAATCAGTGAGGCTAACCGGAAAAAAAGGCTTCAATTTGCCATGCAGCATAAAGATTGGACTCTGGAGAAATGGAAGAAGGTCATATGGTCTGATGAGTCCAGATTTACCCTGTTCCAGAGTGATGGGCGCATCAGGGTAAGAAGAGAGGCAGGTGAAGTGATGCACCCATCATGCCTAATGCCTACAGTACAAGCCTGTTGGGGCAGTGCTATAATCTGGGGTTGCTGCAGTCGGTCTGTCTGGGTTCAGCAACAGTATGTGTTCAAATAATGAGGTCAGCTGACTACCTGAATATAGTGAATGAGCAACTTATTCCATCAATGGATTTTTTCTTCCCTGATGGCACGGGCATATTCTAAGATGACAATACCAGCATTCATCGGGCTCGAATTGTGAAAGAGTGGTTCAGGGAGCATGAGACATCATTCTCACACATGGATTGGCCACCACAGAGTCCAGACCTTAACCCCATTGAGAATCTTTGGGATGTACTGGAGAAGACTTTGCACAGTGGTCAGACTCTACCATCATCAATGCAAGATCTTGGTGAAAAAATAATGCAACACTGGTTGGAAATAAATCTTGTGACATTGCAGAACCTCATCAAAACAATGCCACAGTGAATGTGTGCCGTAATCAAAGCTAAAGGGGGTCCAATGAAATATTAGTGTGTAACCTTTTTTTTTTTCAGTGGCGACTTTTTTTGGCCAGGCAGTGTATAAAGCAGTTTTGTGTAACTGAATAATAAAATAAACAGGACATAAATCAATATTTTCCATTCCATGCAGTTTATCTAAAGTGTGTAGGATTATATTGACAATTTGAAGGCAGCTCTAATTAAAAGAGCCTTGGGGAAATGATAGTATAAAAACGGTGGCATGCACATAATGAAAAGGATGGTTGGAACTTTAAAGTGTTTGTGAAAAGCTGTTATTGAAAAGATGCATAAATAAAATTAAAAATATATTTTTTATTAAATATTTACTAATGGTTGAATATAAACAGAGTTTTCTTCTAAGAAAAATAACTAGAACAGAAAGCAATAGCAGAACATAGGATCAAGGGAAACACTAGAGTACACTAAAGACATTTTGCATTTTAAACTCTCTAAGTAGACAGAACATGATTAAATGTGAATCATGAGGCTTTAATTAGCAGAAAATAGGAGCACAAAAAGAAGACCCTTTTGATAATCATTCTTATTTTCTTTTCTTGTAATATTGGTTATTAGTGTTTATTCTTAGGCTGAAAATATATTTAGTAATTTTGTCCAATATGATTTGCAAACTTTGCAAACTAATTTATCAGAGCACATACCTTTTTAAAAGAATGAACGCTAGGGAAAAAGTCAAGAAAAAGTCATCTAAACATGTTGTAATTTTACTCATCTTCGAAGGCACTTGACCAAACAGGAAAAACTTTGTGACGGCTGTAACTCCAGGGTGTTATCGACTCCAAGGCTCTTAGAGATTTGTTCCAAGTTATCATATATAGAGCCTTTCAATTTACTGATGTAATCCTGAAGACACTTTTGACACTGAAATGTATTATCAATGTGAAGTAGAATTCTTTGAAGTTTTTGATCAATCCCAAGGAAAGCAGGCGTTTTTTGCTAAACAGCACCAAAATCTAGTATGAAAAAAGTCGTGAGCAAAATGTTAAGCTATATGAGAACTAGGAGAAAGTTTCATTCATCTGCAGTAGCTGATAATAGGATGTATCACACAGCTGTTGTTCTTGATTAGAATACTTTGTACAGAAAAGGAAGAAAACATGCTAATGCAAAGGGTACTAATGCAGAATATTGGGGGGGGGGGGGGGGGGGGAGTGGTCAGGATTTGTCTTGATAAACACACCTACCCCTTGAGTGCATCTTCTATAGGTCTTCAAACTATTTTTGTTTTCACATCTTGGACTCAAAGAAACAAGAAACTGAGTATTTCCAAGACAATTGGAAGGGGCAGTATTTTGTGTGACCGTCTATTATCTCAAATGATAAGTATTTTACACATCACAGTTTCACATGCAGCTGAACCTAATTACCTAATTTCCACTGGCTTAGAATGAAGGTCTTATTTACTTCAGCCTGCTTCTGTTTAGTGTCAAATACTGTTGAAAACAGATTTTAACATATAAAGAAAATTTGTTTCAAACGTACTTTTTATACATCAGTTTTGTATAACACAATATTTTCCTAACACTTTGACATTAAATAAGACAAAACATATCCTGTTTTAGGTCAGTTAGAATTATCAAAACTATTTAAATTTCCCAGAGGAAGGCATTGCAAGAGATTTTTTTGATTCCATTCTTTAAACTCAGATGTTTACATACACTGATATTACTTCTCCTTTAAGTTATGTGGGAAGGCCCACATAACTTATTTGCAATATCTACTAAAGTTACCTGTTATACTTCCTTTTAAACATTTGGAATAGGTCCATGGGCTATACAAAATGAGTTAATTTCATTTTTAGCACAAAATTATTCTCAGATAATGAGATTTCATGTTCTCAGTTCCCCCTATTTTGAGCTCATATCAGAATGAGCCGTTTTAGGGCTCTGTCATTTTTATGCAAATTAGCTGTATCTGGCCAGCGCAGCCAGCACTTTGTAAATGTGAAAATGGCTGCCAGCTGATGCACAACAGTACAGCGATACATCCTTCATCCTAGGTCAGACCCAGAAGCAGGAGAGGTGTTGCCTCCTGAACAACCATCAAGGATGCAGCAAGCAGTTTCTGAATGGTAACTTCAGAATGTCATGTTTATAAATCAAAATTATATTATAATTATATTATAATATTATTCATCACCATCTCAATTAGGGTTGCCACCCTTCACGTAACGTATGAAATATCCAATATACATTTCTGTCACACCCTTAAAAATAAAAGGAAGCCACAAATCTCTGTTATCCAACAGCGGGAGACTGTGCATGGATACATGTGGGTCTTTGCAGCCAACAACAGAATATCAGCCTTTATGAGTTGCCATTGTAAAGCATGTGTAAGGTTAAACCAGCCAGCGAGACGTGATCCTCTACTGAAAACCAAGTAAATGGAGCTCCACTTCAGTCAGGCGTGGGACTCAGGTAACGTTGCTTATTGCCAGTGTAATTGTGACATCACAATACAATACACAGCTTTTGAAAGCACGCATTTTCTAAAAAGAATAAAATGTTCATTTATCGCCGGTTGAATTTTTTTTTTTGTGTTTGCACTCTTTGTAGAAGCATTAGAGACCCAAAGTACCCGAAGTATAGAAACAACCAAAAAGTGAACTTTGCATAATAGGTCCCCTTTAACTTATTTAGGGGACAGAATGCACAGAAAACCTTTGTATTCCACTTCAAATTTCTACATATAAAATATCACAGACATGTCTGACAAAATCAATACACTATAGTCCATGGTATACCTTGCATAGCTTGTCTGTCAATTCGACAATTCTGGGTTTGGCATTGCCATGAGAAATGCACTTGTCTGCTGTCAGCCCTAGGTCTCATAAAAATTTTTTTTAATTTTTTTTAAAGACTTTTTCAGTACTACTGTTCTACAGTTGATTTCTGTCTCTGCTTAGGTTTTTTGAGAGGATGGATAAAACCTTAAATCCGAGGCCATGAGGCTATAGTTAAATTGAAAAAAAACAGTGACCATATTAGGTCACCTCTATTCAAAGATTGAAAATTCACTGGGAATTAGAACTGGGAAAGTGTCTAGTTCCTAAATTGCATTCAGTGTGTCCTCCATTCCTTTCAGTTATTCAAAACTAGGTAACATAGAAGACCTAAATGAATGTGCCAAGCAGGACACAACAAGTAGCAGCCAGTGTTGATTAGGTTCCTGTTGATCTCAGCAGAAAGAAAATCAGAGTTTGGAAAAATCCAAGGAAAGAAACGGCATCATTAAGAATGTATGTGCTATTTTCGTTTTTGCATCATTAAGTTGTTGTCTTGACTTAGAGAATCAGACAAATATACCAGAGCAATAATAGATGGCTAGAGGGTTGGTTTGTACTTTAATGGCAATGGGTTGTAGCTCCTCTAAGCTGTTGTCACACTGTTTCCTATATTTCTCCTTTTTCTAATGTATCTAAAATGCATTTTGGGCCGTAAACATGTAGAACTGAAGTTTATTTTGAGACACATCAAGTCGTGTCATGTGTTTCAAATACAAGTGCCACTTTAGATGCGTTTTATCAGGACAGAATAGGTAACTTTTGTCCATTTCCTTGTTTTTTACCCATACCTCATGATCGCCTGGCTGTCTGTGGATGAAAGTAATATTTCCAGTACACAGGTGTTGTCTGCCAACCAATGATCAAACATTGAAATAGCTGAATTATTTGTAAAACATTCCTTAGCATGCTGCGGCGAGAGAATCTTCATCAGTGGAGAAAGAGGGTCTGCAAAGCATTAAGTAACAATATTATTGGATCACTGCTGCAACATTTGAGCAGCACCAATATACATCTCATAACAGTGGTGTCAATGTACAGTGTTTTTGTTGTTTCTAAGTATCAATGCTTATGCCACATAATGTTTTGATATGTCACAGCTTAGCAATCAGTTCAAGTTACATATCTCACAGTATCTAATATGTAGAAATCAGGCTGGATGCATTATTTACCTCAGGCGGTGTATGTTCATAGGCTGCTGAAATCTGAGGCAGTGACTGGGGTATTAAATTCACATGCCTTTCTGGTACTTGGATCAAACACATATTTTACATTATACAGCCTGTAAAGCAAACGTGAATTGCATGAAATGTTTAAAAGAGTCTGCAGAATGAATAAAAGATCTGAAATCAGACAACAGCTTTGGAAGTTGGACTTAAATCAGGATTCCTGCAAGGAAAATGTAAGGCTGTTAAAAGATGTTTTTAAGAATATAATTATTTCAATTTAAATCCGGCATGAAAAAAACAATAACTAGTTAGTACCTTGCTTAATAATATTTACAATAGTTAATAATAAAAACAGTTAAATATAGGATTGTCGACTTATGTTTTTCAAGTCTGGCAATGGAGTCCAGTGCTTAATTCATCCAGTACACAATAAGAGTTATAAAAACCCTGTCAAATATATTTCCATAGCAGAGTATGTCGGATAATTTAACAGCAATGTTCTAATTATAGATACCTCAACAGACTATTAGAAGCTGAAACAAGCTTATTGTAAAAAAAGAAAGAAAGGATGAAGCAATAATAGATACGAGTGTACAAATTTAGGATGTATCTGAATGTAATTAAAGATCTCGACAATTTAAGTCTTGGTAATGCTTTAAGTTAGGATAATTAGACTTAGGCTTTTTAAGAATCTGTAGAAACCCTGAAATAGCAAACAAAAAAACAAACAGAAAAAAAGAGTATGAGTACATGCACGGCTCTGGTATTGATACAAGTTGGGGGAAGTAGGAGTAGGGCAAAGTAATGAAGGTAAAATTAATAAAGTAGCTTGAATATCGGTGTGCTCTTCGACTGCACATACACAGAAGTTAGCAGAGAGGTCTTTACCATTTAGGTTGCACTTGTAACATGGGTTTCAACAGAAGACCCAATGACTCACTCCTCCTTGATCCTAATATCTTCAGCTGAAAATGTATTTCATGGCCACTCATAATACATACATTTTTTTTTTTTTTTTTGCTGTAGATTAGTAGATCAATGAATCATGCAAAGGTTTTGTGTAAGGAAACATATCAGAAAATGTCATCTGTAATGTTTCCATTATATACAACACTATGGCTTCCTTCACCAATTAATCTAAGCTGAAAAATACATGTCCTCCACGGACAAAAGGAGCAGGATACACACAGTGGGAGGGTTTGCTCCAGTGCTCCTCAATACCTTAAACTAAAAGAAAGAAAATTAATTCAAAACTCACTATGTTGACAGATTATGTAGCCAATAAAAACACCATCATATATATTGTTTCAGGATGATAGAACTGAAGTTTAACAAGGTATAATTTAAGTTCAATTAAATCAGAAGAAAAAATATTTTATTTCACATTGCTGTATCCAAAGATGAAGTACCATCAAGCTGTGATTTTGAACAGGCTTGATTAATTGTAAAAGTACATAATAAGCTGAAAGAGCAATCCAGCAGATATGCTTAGAAAGAAATACATGTGAGACATGCATCTTTGGAGGCACAATAGAACCAAAACATAGAAAAAGTACTTAAAATAATAAAGAGGGAAGCAGTACTGCCAGAGTATCACACACACTAGCACAACAATTTCTAGTACAAAGCCAAGTGTGTTGTGATCCAGTAGAACATGCTAGCAGGGATAGGGGAGACAATCAAAATGACACATTTATTGCAGCGCCTGTTCCATGTAGCTAAATAATTAACCAGAGGGTTATAAAGGGTGTAGTACTATGGACAGGGCCCTGGGAACTTTTATTCTTGGCTTTACGTACACTGGTTTACAGGAGAAACAAATAGCTTGTGTTTTAAATTTTCTCCTTAATATTTTTGATTTAATTTTAATAATGGGTCCTCCACTTAGCATACAATATATGTATTGTTAAACCTTTATACAGCCTGCTAAGAATTTAATTTAAGTCAATTTATTCTAATGTTAGAAACACTTTCATGAAATATTAAATGCCTTTAACAAATTAAAAAACCACACTCTGATACAAGGTTTAAGTTTAAATGAAAATGTATTTAATAGAAAATTAGAGTTTAAAGTTACACTGAACACAAGTTCAGAGGTTTCAACACAGCTTTTTCCTTTAAAGTCTACCTACGTTTTAACAGTAAAAACCACACTTTCACACCACGTTAAACCTTTGATATCAAGTGTTATTTACTCAACAAGTTTAAACCAAAGTAACTTGTTGCAGGCCTGAGTCGATGCCTGAGTTGGGTGTGGCCAAAAACAAGGAGACAGTTCACTTGCTGAGACAGCAATTAAAATAAAAGCACATGCACAAATTAAATCAATGTACTCACAACTCCGGCAGGGTTATATAAAGTGAGGAAAAATAGGTGGTACTTCTCTCCAATGAGTAGCTCGGTAAGATGAGTAAGCAGATAAGGATACTACCCAATCCAAAGGTCTTAGCCAACAGCAACCAAATGAGAACTGCTCTCCCAGCAGGTCCAAAGAACAACTCCTGGTTCACTTCTGTGCACATTAAGAGTTCTCAGTTCCCATACATTCATTTATGTCACTCAATTTCTTCTCATATCAAGACAGTATGAATTTGTCTAAACACAGATGTTAGCATATACATTCAATATGCATTAAAGGGCCAGAGAGGAGGGCATTTTGGTGCGACACCTGCTGAAAAACCCTTGTATTTTCTTCCAATCAGCATCCATGCATAACTGCATAATCCATTGCCTACACGTTTTGTAATCAGAAAATCTGTGATTTCAAAACCTCGTCCAGCTGTTAACTGATGTTTGTCAGCTTTAATAAAGAGATAAAAGGGGGAAGATATAGAACCAAACAGACAAAATAGACCATCTCACTGATTTCAAGTCTGAAGAAGAAAAGAAAAAGCAAACCATTTCCCTGAATGTCTAGTAACTCTCACAATAAGGTGTTGATTAGAAACAAACATACGGTATGATATAATTACAGCATGCTGGCCAAAACTGTCCTATGTAGTTAAAAGTCACTTTTACTCAAGGGGTTCTTTTTATGCAAGCATTTTTACTTCAACAGTTGAGGAATCATTCTGCTAGGTAGTTAACAACAAAGGTCTATTATAATGCTCTATGATATAGAGCAGCAAACGAAAAAATTATGAATAAATAGGAGAATGTTACTTAGCTATCTGTTTGATTTTATAAGCATATTAATACACACAATGTTAATGTAACCAGGTTAATTTAAGTCTCACATTGTTACATCCTACAAATGGAGCTTCAGCAAACTATGCAGCTCTGTTAACTTAGCTTGCTATATGATGTTGAGTTAGCTACAAGGGGGCAGCAGATGATAAATAAGCCTACTCCAGAGGCGAATAAGAATCCCCTGCTCTTTGTAAGAGAAGGCTGAGAGTGACTAGTTTTTTTCTCAGATGCCATCCTGAATCATTATTGTCGGCCAATGGCATGGGAAGTAGAAGTAGAAAGAAACTTAAGTTGAGCTCATAGTGAAACTTCGCGACGAGAAGCAGATTTGATGAAGAGTATGTGAACTGATTAATTGGAGAAGATTTTAAGTTCAGTGATTCAAGCTTGGATTTATTTGAACTATGTTGATAACTCTCTGTTGTTTATTACCCCAGATGGTGGTGTGAGATGTTGGAGTGTGGACAGACAGCAAGGCACAAGGCAGAAGATCCGAGAGAGCAGTAGGTGACTTCCTTAAGCTGGCAGATTCCGGGAAGGTGGAGGAGGCTCTCGGTAGTGTAAACACAGTTAAGTGTTTTAATCAATGGAGGACTTGGACACAGGACATCAGACTGGAGTAATCTAGGACTGTGTCATTAGGGTCTGATCCATACATTCTGGGCGAGTAAACAATCTGATGCCTCCTTCCAGGTTCCAGCTGCTTACAAACACTGTGTTTGATAAGCCCTGATGGAAAGCAGCTGTGCAGCTGCTCCTGCCTGTCGCAACCTGCAGGTAAGCGAGAGAAGGAAAAACACATCAGCAAACCACACAAACCTGCGCTGAGCTCCGTTACATGACAGTTGGACGTTTGCATGGCGAATTAAGGTTTAACTGTACCATGCCATGGTAAACAATGGTTTCAGGTTCCTCTGTAGGTTTTCCACTTTGGTCATAGGTGAAATGCAGGACTGGTTTCCTTTCATATTTTGATTTTCGGATTTTGGGTAAATCATTTCCCAGATTTGAGGTTGTAGAAGCTATAGGCTCAACATCTGTTTCTTCCGACGTAGTGCTCTCCACTTCTTTAGAAGTGTCTTGCATCCGACCCTCATTTTGTGATTGTTCATTTGGTTGGTTTAACTCACTCTCGGACAAGGGAGACTTGTCATTCACTGACTCTGATGAGTTTTCAGTGAACTGACATGTTTTTCCAGCACATGTTCTAGGTCTGTAAATGTTCGAGGGTCGACGAGTCTGTTCATACTCAAACTCAGAATCTGATAAGGAGAAAAACATCAGATACGTGAGCAGAAGTCATCTGTCTCCTCTCAAATTTCCTTTTACAGTGCCTTCTCATTACAGGGGATTTCTTAACTTTCACAAGAGCGTCTTCAAGCTCAGGCATCGGAACCAGATAAACTATTTGGCAGAAGATGATCTCTATGAAGCGTTCTGTCACGTCCATTCCTGCCTTCTGGTCGCACTCTATAAACCGGCAAGTTCGGCAACTTATTAATGGCATCATAGGGAGTAGACTTCCAGCAATTTTGTGACTTATATTTCCCCGTAAGGCCAACATTTCTCACTAGGACCCTGTCACCCTCCCTTAAATGCTTGATCTCTAACACACTGATCATAACGAACCTTGTTTTTGAGATTATTTTTGTTAGATGTTTCAGTGGCCAACTGACATGTTTCCTGCAACAATTTTTTTATTCTGTCCACATACTGAAGATGGGACTTTTTTTTGTACAGTTGTACGCATGTACCATTTGAATGATATGCTGACTCCATTACTGTTTCTTTACAATTTCCAATGTACCCAGCATAGAAATCAGTGTCCTGTTAAAACACTCAGGTTGCGCATCACCCTGTGGATGATAGGAAGAAGTGCATGACTTTCTGATTCCCAACACAGAAAGAAACTCTTTATGCAGACAACTTTCAAAGTCTGCCTTGATCCAAAAGAATCCTTGCAGACAGGCCATAATGCACACAGTATTTGTCTCACAGGACTTTGGCAACTGTTATGGTTTTATGATCTTTAGTTGGAATGCTTGCGCATGTCTAGTGAAATGGTCTGTTACTACTAGTACATTTGCAATGCCCTTTCGGTCTGGTTCTATCTGAAGAAAATCAATGCAGACCAAATCCAAGGGTCCATTAATATTTATCTGGTTTAATGGCGAAGAATGCGCTGGGAGAATTGTACAGGAGACACATCATCTGCATGTTCTAATATACTGTTCTGTTTCTGCACTCATTCGCAGCAAATAGAATCTGTCTTTGATTAGTTCAGATGTTCTCTCACCACCTAAATGTCCACATTCATCATGTAGTGATCTTAGAACAACTGCTTTATGGTGGTATCTGACTGTTACTTTCTTTGTCGATAGAGTAGCCCATTTATTACGTCAATTTTTGGAGCTTCACGCCAAAGCAAAGAAACATCAGATGGATTGCTCTTAGATGAAACTCCCCAGCTTCAATGGCTTGTTTCACTGGGCCAATTACTGGGTCAAGCTGTTGGGAAACCTAGATTTCTTTGGGAGTCAACTCATCCAGTGTGTTGACTCCTAGCCTCTAGGAAAAAGAATAGGCTTCAGGAATGGTTACTTTGGCCACTCCAAGTTAATCAATTAGCCTCCCAGCTATAGAAAGTGTGGAAAAGGAGCAGGCCTGCCTACATATTGCTTTGATCCTGGAGGATGGAATGTCTTTAGTGCCCCAGTTCTCATTACTGACGACCGAGACGGTACTGTTTATTAAAGTCATAAGTGGCTAGGGCTCCCAACCACTGATGTTTTGGCGGTAGTCACCCTAACCCTAAACAGACTTTTAAAAGCTGAAACAAGCTTATTGTAAAAAAAAAAAATAAAGAAAGGATGGTGTAGCGATGTGTGTACAAATTTAGGATGTAACTGAATGTAATTAAAGACCAGAGGCCTCATGTACGAAGCGTACTTACGCACAAAAACCTTGCAGCGAAATGTCTTACGCACAATTCAGCGTGTACAAAAATGAATGTTGCGTAAAAGCATGCAGAAATCCAAGCAATCTTTTTCAGTCGACAATAACAAAATACAGAGAACTAAATCTCACTTGAAAACACTGAAAAATTACTCAGTTCAGTTTTATTGAATTAAAGGAGCACAAACCAGATTTTTTTTTTCATGAGTTTGAGCTTTTATGGTTTAAACCCAAGCGATGAAACTGAATCACATTTGGCCTCATTCAATAACATAACACATCTCAGGAAATGATATAAACAACCTCAGTCGGATGTAAACTCTAAAACTTCCTCTGTGCTCGTACTTATTTGCTGGTCTATGATGATGCATGGCTTATTAGCCGCTTTAGATTGCCCAGAGCAATTGTTTTTGGAACTCTGCACAGAGCAGGCCCCAGTGTTACAGAGAGATAGCAGAAGGAAATATATGTCGCTGGTGTCAGTTCAAGTTCTCACTATACTGCGGTTCTTTCAACCGGCACTTTTCAGAGGGAACTGACCAACAGGTCGGGTATTTCATTTCTGAGCCAGGCTGTGCCAGCCTTATGGGTCGGCCTCATCCTTATGTTGCTCAGATATATATTAAATTCCTCTAAACTGTGGCTAAAATGGTAAACATTATATTGCAATTTCAATTCAATTCAATTCATTTTATTTATATAGTGCCAATTCACAAAACATGTTGTCTCAAGGCACTTCACAAAAGTCAGGTACATATATTCCAATTAATCCTAAGCATTGAACAGTGCAGTCAGATTCAGTTATTTACTCAAATTGGATAAAAAGTTTTTCTATTTAAGGTAACCCAACAGATTGCATCCAGTCAGTGACTTGTAGCATTCACTCCTCCTAGATGAGCATGTAGAGACAGTGGACAGTCACTGGCGTTGACTTTGCAGCAATCCCTCATACTGAGCATGCATGTAGTGACAGTGGAGAGGAAAAACTCCCTTT
>JAHUTJ010026922.1:0-13397 GCA_036250325.1 Characodon lateralis
GTACATTGTAAATATGTATATTCTGTAATACAAAAACAAAACCAAAGAGCAAAGTGTACCGGAGTCAAATTCCTTGTTTGTATGTACGAACTTGGCAATAAAGCTGATTCTGATTCTGATTCTGATTAGACTTTGATTCCTTATACAACAGTTTATTATCTTACCTGCTTGTTCATGTATATCTTAAAATCAGTAAAATTCAGATTAGACAAATTTTAACCCTGTTAGTTTACTGTTGAAAGCAAAAGAAGGTGAAGGATCCCTTTGTTTCGTATATCGTTAATTAGAGGTTCTTTCGGATTTGTTTTCATTCTGTTTGTTTTGGCTGATATCTTGTCACAGGCCTTTCATTAAGTACACTGAACATGAAGCAATGCAGTCTGTTTGAAAGGTCACCCCCAAATTTGTGCTTTTAACGCAACTGAATAAATAAAGCAAAACATAAGAGATCACCTGTATAACACAGTCAAGCTATTAAGGGGTTCAACCAGAGTCATAAATTAGTTTTATGTAAATAGTAAAAAGTGAAGTGCTGTGAAAAGTGTTTGCATTCTTTAAGGTTTCTCCTGTTTTTATTTTTAGGGGGCTTTTTGTCAGACTGAAATGTTTTAAGTAAAAAAATGCCCTTTTTTTTTTAGCACTAATGGCCTTTATTGACATGTATCAGACAGGAAATGGGCAAAGAGAGAGAAGGGGGGAAGACATGTAGTAAAGGTCTTGAATCGAACCCAGGATTGCTACGTTGAGGACTATAGCCTTTGTATATGGGGCGCCCGTATACACTACACCACGCAACACCTTCTAATTTCAGACAAAGATTGACATATTTGGCATTAATCAAGTCTGGTTGTGGCCACTGAAAATTTGGTTAATTACAGTTAATTCATGATTTAAAAAGGGAGACAGTTACTTTTCACTCATGATCAGGTTGGCTTGGATAACTTTATTCTCTTTAATAAGCACAACAAGACATCCTTTAAAAACAGCATCTTATATGTACTCTGGGTCTCTTTGAAAGATTTGTTCTGAAACACTTTTATTTAGACAAGGGTACACTTCAAATTTTTACAGGGCTAGCTGTATTTCTTTACATAGACCATAGCTCAGTCATTGCATTTTTGCTTCATGCTTAATAATGAGAAAGTTATTTTCATGTGTTAAAAATAGCAAAAGTACATTTTTAAAAATTTTCAACTTCAGCAATCCAATGCAAGAATCAAGACAGAAGCATAGCTATCTCAGAAAAAAAATATGGAATGTGAGATAAGATCTCTGTTGAATAAAATTATTGCAAAGGCTGTGGAAAGATTTTAAACATGATACATAATCTTTATCAAATATTACTCCACAGGCAAGAAACGATAGACCAAAAAAAAAAAATGTCAAGTCACCTCTCCTTACGAAACTCACTTCATCAACTTTGTCCCAGGAGCTAAAATTAGAAGAACCAAATATTATTCTTTTCACTTAGGCCAAAGTGTGCAGATAAAGTGGTAGCTTGTGCGAAGAAGCAACATTTCTGCAATTATTGGTCCTCATCTGCAAAAATGATCTTGCTCATAGCTTTGATGTATTTCACTCCATCTGATTCTGTGACCTTCAGTTTGGTAAGAGGTGGCATGACACTGTTGGTGAAGTATCTGAATGCAGGATTGGCTGAATGGATGGCATCTAGAAATACCTGGCAGAAAAAAAAAACAAAGACATGAAGAGACAGATGCAGACATACATGACTTATCAAATTGCATTGAATGGGCACACTTGTTAAAGCAATGCAAGTGAAGAGGTTATTGCCGCATCAGCAGACTTGACTTAAATTTGTACAAGAAAAAAAACCAATAATAATAATACATTTATTCACTAGTTTTGTCTGAAACTTTATTATCCATAATTTTATAGTGCTGCTCCAAGTTTTGGAGCAAGATATTCTGGCAACTTCACTTCTAGAGAATGTCAGTTTTACTTCAGCAAGACAATGCCAAACAATTTATTTTATTTTCCTTTAACAAATTTTAACAGCAACAATCTGTTTAAAATAATGCAAGTGTTGAACTAACCTGTAACCAACTAACCCAGGCAAAAGGAAATGATAAACATAATCCTTATTTTTATTTGTTTTTGTATTATTTAAGTTCCACTGGATTTGACTAAGTCACTGATTTTTTTCCCCTTTTATTTTCCCATTTTTAAATTCTTTTAGACAAGATTTTTAACTGTCTTCCAGACTGATTGGAGATCCCAAATAATCAGTCTCATTCCTGTACAGCAGGCAGCTACAGCAGATAACCAGCTCTGTTTTAAATGAAGACTTTCATTCCCTTCACAGAGCGTTTCAGCTCCTTCCCTCTGGAAGACGATTCTTATTTCCAAAATGTAGGACCAGACGTTTTAAAAACAGCTTCGGTCCGACTCATGTTACTGCACTAAACAGGCTGAAATGATACTGCCACTCTGAAGGGATTAGGGATTTAACAAATTTTATTAAGTTTAAATTAATTGTTTTATTTTTTTTAACTAATTGTTTTAGGAAGATTTTATTTCTCATATATTTATCTATTTTTTAAGTCTTGCTCTCCTCTTCAGTGTCATTTTATTTGATTTATGGAGCTTGGAGCACTTTCAGCTGTTATATCACTGTTATATTTATTTAGATGGTTCTGGCATGTGTTAAGATGTTTATATGAACATACAAAATAAATGTTTTGAAGCACTGCAAAACAAATCTACCATTGGATATCAATAAAGTAACCTTAAACCTCTATTTCTTAAAAGCTACCATTTCATCATTGTCATTGGTATATTGATGCATTATAGGTATGTCGTTTTTTTTTTTATTGAAGCTGGTGTTGCAGTAGGCATGGGGCTGATCTGACTTCTATCTACAATCTAAGGCAGATAAAAACATTTTACAATTTATTCTATGAAAATATAGTTCTAACATTACAGCTGCAAAGTCGGCATGTGAATGACTTAAATTATGTGGTTTCTTTTAACGAAAACATATGCATTAGCTTGTAAACAGTGTAGGACTTTGACATAATGAGGTTCCTCGATTATTAGAGAGGAATTTTTAATGTGTGGATGTGTGACCTAGCTGAGTCAGGAAATCAGCAGAATACATTATAAAGACAAAGCTATCTTCATGAAAGGCGTATACAGAGTAAGATACCAGCAGAGACTCACAAACTGTTCACAATTCATATAGACATACATAGTTGTTACATAGTTTGAGACTTAACAACTGGACATGTGTTAACGGCGTCTTTAGTCCTAGGTGTGTTAATGATGAAGGCGTCATGCTAGAGATGCATTCCACACCTTTACAATATCTTCGGTGTCCTGTGCAGCATTTTGGAAAACCATGCTGCAGTGTTGCAGATATTTTTCATACAGACTGAGCGTTTGGTCATCAACCTGTTGAAGAGATGCATCCCCAAGCTCTGCCTTCTGCAGGTTAATCAGGAAGTCACTGTTGACTGGACCACACTCAATAAGACTGACTCTATAAAATAAAAATATATCACTTAGCCTTATCTGATTTACATTTACAGTACTGAACAATACGTTTGTATTTACATACACAGTAATTCAGTTAAGAATGCCGCTGTGGCCATCAAAACTCACTGGATGTTAAAGTGCTGCAGGAGGACAGCCAGACTCTCACATGCTCCTTCGATTGCAAACTTACTGGCACAGTACACCTCATTAAAAGGAAGACCTGTGAGGGCATTAGAGTGAGTTAATTTGGAAGTGTTAAGCATAAGCAAAAAGAAATCAGAGTAGTTATCTTTTTTTCATTTAACTCACCGTGAAGCCCTCCGGTGCTGCCGGTGACCAGAATCCGGCCGTGACCCTGAGCTTTCATTTCTGACAAGAAGACCTGAATGGTCTGTATGGTTCCGAAAAGGTTGACCTCCAGAATATGCCTCATTGAGTCTAAAGACTGAACCTCCAGGGGTCCCATCATACCCACACCGGCATTACACACTGTAAAAATAGAAAATTTGGCAATTAACGTGAAAATTACAACCAATCCAATCTGAAGGAAATCACACAGCCACCGGAACAAACCCAGAATGTCCACCCGTTTCTCTACAACTTTGTCTCGTGCGTTCAGAATGGATTGCCTATCAGTCACGTCCATTTGAAGTATTTCCAAGGTGTCCCGGTGAAGGCCTTTCACACTTTCTAAAAGACGCTCTTTCTTGGCCAGGTTCCTCATTGTAGCATACACTAAACAAAATGCAACACCCATGTTATTATTTTAGACAAAATAAATGCATATAAAAGTGTGGAAGCTGCAAATAACATGGCTAAAGAAATCTTACAGAGTGACAAGCTATTTCTTGTTATCCAGTAACACAGTGGCTTGGCCCCATTTTGAGCTGTTGTTGAGCAAGAATCCCCCAAGATCATGACTGAAATGTTTCAGCAGTGGTTACCTTTGAATGTTTTGCTGGTGTCAGAGGCCAAACGAACAGCCAAGCTGAGCCCAATCCCAGAGGAGCAGCCTGTGATCAACACTACCTTCTTTTCCATGGACATGATTGCGTCTCAGAAATGTCCTTGTTGAAAAGACAGTAGCTGCAGAAAACTCCAGACCAACAAACTGAGTCAGACAATGGGATGGAGGCTTTTCTCAGACCATTACAAGGCCACATGCTATCAGCCACCTGGAGATCCCCATGCTTTCTCATGTCCTTGTTAGATGGGATTGTTTTATTTTTTAGGAGTATGTGTGGGAGAGTGAACCTTGCTTTAGTGTGTGTTGCTAAAATTTCTAGCCACATCACTGATTGCATCCAGGTATTGGTGGAGGATATTAGATAATGAGTGGTCTGAGCCCTGATTATTTAGAACAGTTTGAATAAGGCATCACTGTCACTCTTTCTGTGTTTTCACTGAGCACCAGATGGCAGCACAAGATCATGGTGACACTCTTATCCCTTATAACAAATAAGTTATGCTTCATTGACAACAAGGCAACAATGGAAGCACAAATGCCTGACATGGTGGTAGTAAAGTGAAGATCTCTAATTGGCAGATCTGGCATCCTTTTCACAAGCTTTAGGGTTAATTATATGAACATTGTTTTTATATCTGATTTATAGTGCACTCTCTAAACAAGGACTTTTAATCTAATATAATTTGCAGATTAAACATAGGCATTTTTTTACATTTTAACTGATACTCACAGCTCAGGATTAGACATATAACGCATTGATTTTAATTAATTTAATCTGAGAAGTGACTGAAAAAAGTTGAATATGCCAAAAAAAATTATTCGTGTACATGGATGGGTTACCATTAAGTTACCACTATGTGGCCTCACGTACAAACTGTTCATGTGTCTGACTGAACTATTGTTTCCCTGGGCTTTGTTTTACATGACTGTCTGAGCTAATTAGAACGGTTACAGTCTAATGTTTTAATTCTAAATAACAAAAAAAAAATGTAATAAAAATAAAGTGTAAAATCAAGAGGTTTTGAAAATCAGCCTCTCTGTGCAGAACATGCTATTCCCTTTGCAAGTTCAGGAATGTTTTTGCTGATACTTCGAACAGTCCCATTTTGGTCACTATTACATGACAATGCTGCAACAACTAATTGTTTTGTTTGTAAGAACAGCTTTCACATTTATGAAACTGCTCAGCAGCCAGATTTTAAAAGAATTTCTTTTTCCAATGAAAGCAAACCAAGTAGGAATTTCCTGCCATTTTGTTGTGTTTCTCTCCTTGAGATGGCATCAGTTTGGCTGCTGTCCCAGAGTCTGCAGGACAGATAACAGTGAGCCTTGAGCCTCTCTGAAATTTCTGCAACTCCCGTGCATTGTTTTAAGCTTTTGAACTGACTGACCTTAGTGGGTTTTAGCTGTTCTATGTCTTACAGTATGGGCGGATATATTTGTTTTTTCCATTTGACCCACAAAGGCCAAATGTTCTGGGATATAAAGTTGTGTCTCTATAATTCATATTACATGTGTACATGAGAAAATTGCATTGCTGAAAAATTATGAAGATAAGTTGACAGCTGAACAGGGGAACATAAAATAATTATTCAGCTTTGTGACTAATTTAACACATCCAACTCTGCACACAATCAAGTCACACTCAGAAATGCTCATTGTTTGCATCTTGATCCATTCTGGCAGCACGGTGAAAGCATGGGTGTTCTTGGAAGCTTTTTGCCACACATGTCTTGCAGTGTCTGTGGCTAATTATCAAGAGGTCCACTGGAAGTGCACAGTGACCCAGAAAAGAGAAACTAACTTAAACAATTCTAACCAACATCACCACAGCAAGCAGATTTTTGAAGAACTTACAGCTGTAAAGAGAGTGAGAGGAATGTTATGCCACCTGCATGGCCACTTGCCTTTGTGGCCTTTTTCAGAAAAAAAACATAGGACTCATTTAAGACATTTGATGCAGAAGACTGCTGTGTGGACTCTGCATTGAAAACTACTATGCAAACAGTTTAGCTCTGGAAGCAAGTGTGCTCTCCAGCTAACTGAGGTGTGTGCATTCTGATGCTAATCTGGTGAAAGCCTTGGAGTCCAGAGCAGATACATGAATGCAAACAGACACAGAAAAAGATATGTATTGTTACAGAAGCAACAGAAGCAGATGTGTTCAACAGGATGTCCCTGACGTGAGAGTAATGAGAAGTGAAACAACTACAGACGCGCTGCGGTGGATGTGGTGAATTTAAATGTCATGCTATACCTAACAAATGTACTAGATTGAACCTTTTGCTTGTTGTTTTTTGGTTTTTTTTCTGTCAAAAGAATTACCTCACAAGAGTTTAGAAATTAAATTCACCCTTTGAACTTGATAGGAATTTCCATTTTATCTTCCTGTCTTTCTTGTGATGATTGCTGTGATCCTGGTTAGCAGAAAGGAGAGACAGCTTCCTCATAACCAGGAGGCTGAAAAGCAGCAGACATGTTATCATTGATCATACTAACAATGGCATGTGGATGCTGGTATTAAACCTTTGCTTAACAGAATATCATGCTACAAGAGCATGTCACTGATACACAGCATTCATCTCAATTTGCATGATGTGGTATTTTACATAAAAATATTCACATGCTTGATGATGATTGATCTCTCCTGGTAAAATCATCATGACTGAGAAAGCTTAAATGATTGTTAGCATTCACACATTGCTCTGATAAAAAGAAATAGTCCCCTCACAGATGGCTTATCTTTTCAACTTTTGTGGCATTTTTTATATCAGACAAGGATAACCTCAAAACAGTTTGGATTCTTTTGAATGGAAGAAAAGCCAACCTTGCTGTATGTGAAAAAAGTAATCACCACTTGTTAAATCATAAATTAACTGTGATTAGTCACTTTTTTTTTTTTTTTTCAAAAGCTGAGTTCTGTTTCATTGGCTACATCAAGACTTGACAACGTCCTTAGATGCACAGTCAAAAATAATGGAAAAACAATAGTGGAACAAAACCTGAAAAAAAGAAGCAAATCATTCCCCAATCTTAAGAAATTCATAAATACATTAGAAACAAAGTCATTTGTATATATCAGTCAGGAAAGAGTTTCAAAGCCATTTCTTAGGATTCTGGATACCAGCGAACCGACTTCAGAGCAAATATCCAAACAAAATGGTAAAAACATGGAACAAATCTGAGCCTTCCTAGGGTTGGTCCTTTTACCAAAATTATTCCATCATCACACTGACGACTCATCTAAGAGGTCACATAAGATAATAGTGGTGGTAGTGTGATGTCTGGAATTGCTTTGCTGGATCGGAGGCACTTAATGGAACCATGAACTTTGTTCTCCAGCAGAAAATCCTGAAGAAGGGTGTCCTCCCATCACACAGTGGTTATAGAGCAGGATAATGATCCAAAGCACACCAGCTAGTCCACCTCTGACTAGCTGAGGGATTTTGACTGGCCTACTCAAAGTCCGGATTGAAATCAGTTTGAGATGCTGTGGCATGACCTCATGACCCCAGACAGGCTGTTCAGTCTTGGAAAGAATGATTATTTTTCTGTTGTTAAACTGTAATTGATGATCTGAAACATTTCAGTAGGACAAAAAAGCAAAAATGGAAGAAATCTGAATGGGGTGAACATACATTCACCACCCAGTGAAATAAAGCATAAATAATGTTCAATTATTTGAATCAATGTTTCAATTAGAAAGCCAGAATAAAAAGCAAATCTTTAAAAATGTAATTGCACTGCAAAATGCTGCCAGTGTACTTCATGCAGGTTCACCAGAAAATAAAACAAATATTTATCACAAAGAACCTGATATTCTTGCTGTGCAACCATGAAGTCTGAGGACACCTTCATTCCACTCCAAAGTCGTAGTTTATTCTTGTCCCTTTGTGGTACTATGTCATATTTTATACTTACTTCTCCAAAGATTTTGATATATGAGATCAATGAAGGTTTATAGCGCTCAGATAAACATAAGCTTTGACGTCAACTGCAACTCTCAGGGCCACTGGTTGACCTTCTGGTTTGGCAGTCACCCAGATATGTTTGTATATGAAACCTCAGGACTCCAGGAAATGGCAGGGATTGTGTCATGGGAAATGTCCCTTGAATCAACTATATGAGGCATTCTATCGCCGTTTTACTTGGGACATCCTGTTCCTTCACTTTGGGCCTGTAGGCCCTCAAATCTGTCTGTTGAGGGCCAGTCTTGCCCTGTGTTTCACCAAGAGCTTTGATATCATAATCACAGCTCATCCAGGAAGTTAGAGGACACAATCAGTCCTTATGCATTCCACTCACAGCTGCACTATATAGAGGGAGGGGGTTGTTTTGACGACAAGCACAAATGTATCTGAGATGTGTATCGAAAACTAGTTCCATCGCAAGCTTTTTGAGATAACATGCAAGAAAATGTTGATATTCTAGTTTAGATATGATCAGTGAGAATTTACTGGGTCCTGTTCTCTGGCAGAGAACGTCTGAGATAACAATATTTGTTGCATGCAAAAAAAGAAGAGTGAATTAAATTTAATAAAACATCATAAATATGCACCTTAAAAATGTTGTTGTGTTACCTAATAAATGCCTTCCAAACTTCGTTTCACAGTTTGTGTTTTCGTTTACTGCTCCAGGTGCAGGAAGTGAATGCCAAGATCTTCAGGCACCAGTACCACACCTGGGATGTGGCTGTGTGAATTACTGGATGGCATGCGTTGTAGATGAATGATCCATCCTGGTAGTTACCTCATGAAGCAAAACAAGTTCTGAGCATTAAGCCAACAAGGCGTTAGTATTCAACCTTCAACCCTTGGCCTTACTGTCTATTGTGTTTCTCACAGGGAGCTCTGTTTTTGAGTGACTACGTTTTAATTCTTCTCTATGTGTATTCCTGACTTCCCAGAGAAAGTGATGAAATCAGTGGCACTCCTGTCCCTCCACCTGGTTACTTCTGTTTACATGTTGCCCTGAGAATGCTGTTACTAAGCGTGAAGACAAAACATGCATTGTGTTCCCAAGCATGCCAGTAAGTGAAAAAAAAGTCCCTCTTAGACAAAACAGCTCACATTATACATCTATTCATTTTGGCATATAAATATTCTCATTTGCATCTTGCTCTCACACATTCCTCTGCCTTTTGTTTTCTAAAACTATTTCCTGTGTTCTCATTTATTCAGCAAATCCACTTCCTTTGATGCTCCAATTTATTTTAGGTGGTTCTGGAATTCAGATATGCCATCTTTAGGCTTGAATGTGTTGTTCCCTATCAGTATTCAACATTTTCCCTGATACTTCTAGGCTTGCATAATCCTTTCTAAGGAAAGCCATAGTAATGCTTTTATGACTGTCACCTCAGATAACTATGTGAACACGCCACTGAAAGGTCAACAGCACACTTGTGTAACAACTGCATCAACTTTCAGTGCCCAGGAGCACATCTTTACAAACCTGTGGCATGCAAACCTGTAAAATATCTGTCACTATGAGCACTTTTTCTTCTCTTTTCTATAATTAAGGTGTTCCTATTGCCTTTATATGCTCTCGGCACAAGGCCAGTGCATCCCACACCCTCACAGTTTACAGTTAATCCCTGTTATTATCTTGGCAAATACATTTTTCACCCCACTGAATAGAATGTTGTCAGTCTTCATTTCTGGCATATCTATGTTTGTTTATCCTATCCTTATTCCGTCTTTTGCTTTTCTAATTAACTGGGTTCTCTTTTTTTCTTTTCTTTTTTTAGACATGGTTGTGATCAGAAACTGAGAAAAAGTGCTACCCTATAGGTCACATGTTAGTCTAACAGCGTATAGTGTCTATGAAGCATCTTTGCTTCATGGTCTGTTTGTTTTTCTTTTTTCTCTTCATCTGTGGTTTAGGCCTATTTTAGTTTGGAGCTGTGAGAGGCTTCAAGCCAAGTCTTTACATTTCAAAGGTTAAACTGTGAAGTCAAAGGCAGAAGTACTAAAATGCAAACTGGTGTTCTATAAAGATTTTTGAGGCTGTCCTAAATGTTCTTTATCCACTTGTGTCCATATTTGTTTATTTCAGGTAAAGTTGAGGTAGTACTCATTTGTTGTACAATTTATCCAAACCACTGTCAGCAAAAAAGACCCTCAGCATGATGCAACCAACACCATGCTTAACAATTGATATTGACCACCTTTTCTTGCCATTGTTGTCAATACCTCAGTTTTGTCTTGTCTGATCAAAAAACCATAAAACCAGAAGTGGGTGGCTTCTCTATGAGACCAGCTGCAAATTTCAGTTGAGTTTCAAGGAGCAGATTTTGAAGCAGGCACCTGTTTCTTAGTCAGCAGCATCTCAGCCCATGGTGATGTGTACTAACTTGACTTGGGAAAGTAACACTGCTGTTTGAGCAGCTCCCAGGCTTGGACAAAGGCGGTTCTTGAGTTTTCTCATTGTGAGATGACAACTTGGGTGGAGATGGTTGAAACATAGGCACAGATGGGTGTTCTAACAGACAATGATTCCAAAAACATGTTAAAATTGGTAAAATAATGGAGACTTACATAAATTCATACATTCTGGAATGTCCCTGACCTTAATACTAATGAAAATGTACAGACTATGTTTAAAAGACAGATCTGAGTTAGGAAGCCTACCTATTTGAAAGATCTCTCTCAGTTCTGCAGGAGTGCTCAAATGTCCTAAAAGAATTATACCTGAACAGAAGCTTGATGGCTTCAAAGTTGTGAGAAAGATCTGGGACTTGTAAAATGGGCATTTAAGTAACTATCATAAAATATAACAGATTTGACAAGAATATTATGCATCTGTTATTGGCTTAACAAATGAAGAGGTTATTATGTAAATTTAGTCTTGATAACAAGAGATAAAGATGCATTTGTATATCATTCTCAAAGTCCATCTGATTGTTATCACCTCCCAAAGTAATTTCCTTAACTAAAATGCCCGAGATGATGAGTCTGTTCCCTGAAGTATGCCTGTGCTTACTGTAAACGGTTTTACGTGCTTATCACACATCGCTCTCTATTAACCCATGTCAGTAGCCTCTATGCTGCAGATTTAGAGGAGTTTTTCACATGTCCACATCTTCTCCTAATGGACCAATGACTTTTTAAAAGTGATAACAGGCAGAGTCAGAGGTTAAGGTACATGGCAGCACTGATCGAATGGGTCATGGTGACTTGCTGGAAAACATCTGATATTTCCCTGCAGTAGATGGCAGATGAATATGTCAGGCAGTCATTAGATGTCAGGACATAGGTCAAAATAAAGCTCTGGGAAACGTGCTGTGCTGCATGATCCTCTATGAACCAGCAGTAGTCCTCCAGCAGAAACAAATCACTCTGCTTTATCTAGAGCAAATATTTTGCAGGCAATTTATCATACTTTATAATTATTACATAAAAATGTCCTCCTCTATAATTTGGGCTTTGGGGGAGCCGTTTTTTGTGGAGGCAGCAGATATGGTGTCTAGCAGCTGGAAAATTTAACTATGTGATCATCAGCGACTTGGTTAAACTAGATGGGTATTTTTCCATGACTTCTCCCATCAAAGGAATCAAGGTGAAGTCCAAAGTGGTATGCAAGGCAATTCTCACGAAGGGCATGTCGGGAATTTCAAGGCATGACTGCCTTAAATGGGCATCATTCAAAGTTGATTGTCTAGTTTGACACAGTGCAAGATTCCTTCTTAGTTTCTGTTTATCAGGTTGTCTTTTTTTAGAAAGGTGACAGGATTAGACTGTCTCAAAACATGGGTGGTGTTCACACCCTTCATGTTCTTACAGTAAACTGAAACTACTCTGTCAGTAAGGAATGATATTTCTTACTGACCTGAGAGATTCCTATTAGTCCTAATGGAAAATGTTACCACCTTGGCTTCCTAACTCTAAGCCTAAATCTTCCACAGTTTCTTCTGGGTAAGCTCAATTATTACCCTCTGAAGAACACTATATTGCCAAAAGTATGTCTGTCTACTTTTACCTGTACATGAACTTTGATGACATCCTATTCTTTATCTATGAGGTCCAATTGGTTGATGGACCCACCGTTACCAGCAATAGCAGTTTTAAAGATTCTGTAAACATTTTCCACTAGGTTTAGGAGTATACTCATAGTTAAATGAAAAAAACAAAATTGCAGCTTCCGCTCTAATTCATCCCAAAGGTAAAAAAAGGTTGAGGTCAGGACTCTGTGCAGGCCAGTCAAGTTTCTCCACACCAGACTTTATACACCTGCAGCCATCGAAGCGAGCAACTCTGGGATGCATTGATCTGGTGGTGTGGTCCAATTTTTCGCAATAAAGCTGTGTATTTCTAAACCCCATTATTTAAAAAAAGTTTAAAAAAAGGTAGTTTAGTTATTTACTTAATCCAAATTCTTTGTTCATGCTGTGGGACTTAAGTTGTAAAGCTTTAACCACACATTGGGTTAGACATTGTCCACCTGGTTCTTTGGGCTAGGGAAGGATAAGAAGGAGTTTTATCATTATTCACAAACTAAACAACCTGATTAGACATCATTGTACATCTCCTAGGATGCAATAAGAAGTTAAATTGATAGTATATGATAACTTGAATGTGGATTAAGCAGGGGCTAGAGCTGGTTTTGGTGTCCTACTTGTATTTTATCTTGGAGACAAATTATAATAAATTCATATTAGGTTATGTAAGTATATATATTTTATATAGTACATACACTCACTGGCCACTTTATTAGGTACACCTGTCCAATTGCTCGTTTACGCAAATTTCTAATCAGTCAATCAGATGGAAGCACCTCAATGCATTTAGGCATGTAGACATGGTCAAGACGATCTGCTGCAGTTCAAACTGAGCATTAGAATGGGGAAGAAAGGTGATTTAAGTGACTTTGAACGTGGCATGGTTGTTGGTGCCAGACGGGCTGGTCTGAGTATTTCAGAAACTGCTGATCTACT
>JAHUTJ010026923.1:0-13392 GCA_036250325.1 Characodon lateralis
TCTGCTCTTACTGGTGCAATGTGCAATCAATGAAGACTGGCTACCAGGCTGGTCCAATTTAGCCATGAAACCTCCCACACTAAAATGACAGGTGTTTCAGTTTCATTGTCCAACCCCTGTATGTCAGTGGACACTTTTCAGTATCTTCCCACTTTAGAACCAGAATGTCCTGTTTTTGCTGTGTCTGTTTAGTGTTTCAGACTCTTTCGACCTGATCTAATTACTCTTTATTATAATAACTCCAAGTTATTCTAACACATAATCATGTTAAAACAGCTATTTTCTGTTGCTGCATGTCACCCCTGAGAGGAAATTTCATTACTGTAGATCTTTATCAGACAATGCTGTAACATCTTTTAAAGAATCTGGTCCATTTTGGATTTCCTCAGTATGACAGAAAAACACAGCAGATGGTAGCTATTTTTTTATGTGCTCACAGATTTAATGTTCTTGTTTATAGTGTTACTTCCTCATTGCGTGTGGGTTCAGACCATGTAGCCCCCATAAAAAAGAAGGTAATTATTATTAGGCGGCTGGCTCCCTGGTTTACTTCAGAGGTGCGTACTTTAAAACACAACGATGGGCGAAGTACTACTTAATCTGGAATAATAGTCTACTGTTGTTTAAAAAGACCCTGTGCCAAGCTAAAACAGCGTATTTTTCATCATTGATAGATGAGAATCCTGTCATGATATGTAGTATTTTGGGTTCTGTTCTAAAGGGTGTTGTCTTCAGTTCATTTTTCTGTGCTTATATTTTTGTTTAGTGTTTTCTATGCTTTTCTTAACATTTAGCTTTCTAGTTTACCCTTGTGTTCTTTATATTTATTCTTGTCATATTCCCAGTATCTTTGTTTAGTTTTGGTCATGTTTTTGCTTTTAGTCTGATACCGTCTCCATAATCAACTTGACTCGGTCCTCCTGCTTCATGCCAGTCAGTCTCACTGTTCCACCTGTGCCATGCCTACCATTCCGTTATGTTTACTTCTAGCTGGGGTATACTATTTTCCAAGCCTGTCCAGGACGGCTGCCAATCCAAGCCTGTCCATGTTCATGCCTGCATCTGCTATCCCCTTTCTGCTGTGAGTTTTCTTTTTTTTGTTATTTATTAAACCTTGCTTTACTCACCAAGCTGCTCCTGCCTGCAGTCAGCAGTTTTGGTCCACTCCAAGAGCCTTTTATGACAAGGTTTAGGTTTCTTTTTAGGACAGTGCCACACTTGCACAAAGCCATGGCTCTGTTGAGCTATGGTACCTTCCTGGAGAGGGACATCGGCTAGCAACAACTCCATGTTCTCCTTCAATAGATGATACACTTGGCCCTGTCTCTCTCTGAGACATAGCTATTTTTTGAACTTTTACTCCAACCAACTGTATGTTCTCTTTTATCCTGTAGACTTGACAACAGGCTCAGAGCTTATCTGCTTAGCTGTGTTTCTCTCCTGGATGAAGCCACCAAAGGAGCTACTACTGCCATTAACTTTTACATTTCATAGAAAGTGCTCCTGGATCAGTGCTTCTATGTTTTTTTGTGTGTGTGCTCTATCTTCTCAAACCCCTAGTCAATTGTGGCAGGCCACTCACACTGAGCCAGCAGAAACTTACTCAGTGTGTGCTCTGATCACTCCATCTTGATGTAACTCTTGCAGATGTTTTTGGACTGCTGCCGGGTTGTTTGGTGTATTGGTTGGGCTTTGTGTTAAAGACGAATTCAGCAGATAGTTTGATCTGGTGTTTTCACCTTATCAGTTCTTCCGAAATCTTGATAGATTTCTGTTTTGCGCCTCTACGATGCTGTTTCTTCATATTGTTTTACACTTCTTGTCTCGCAACAAAAACTTTGCAAAAGGAGGAGGTTTTTCCTTTTTCTGTACTAGCTGCTAATCATTGATCAACAAATTGTCCTAACAAACTTTTTCAACATCTTCACATCTGAGGCTGGAACACGGAGGCTTTGAATTATTTTATGTCTTTTCAAGATCAGGCACATAATTATTTTCCATTATTAAATACACATGCGAACTGTCTTCCTCTCCAATGCAACCAATGGATGGTTGTGGGAAAGAGAAAATGCTCTGGTCCGCGCCAGAGTTTTGTAGATCTCTGATGTCGCTGGGATTCTTTGTCAAGCTCCTCTTTCCTTGGAACTGTGCATGAGAATGGGTAAATGGTGCATTATGGGATTCAGAGTTTTTACCAGTCTCTTTTTTTCTTTGTACAGTTCAGTACTTGTTTAATTCGATGGCTGGCCCCTAACACTGTATATGCAAATAAAACATTATATATCTCCGCCACATACTTGCCTCCATTCTCACACTAATAAGACTTTTCTTATTCATTCACAGCAGCACACAAACACACATGAATAAATTCCGAGACACAGAACAGTATTCACAGAAATGCAAATATAAGGATGAATGCAAATACCAAGATCCTAAAGAAAAAGAAGGACATAGTGGACAAAATGCACAAATAAAAAATGCATCATTATCACATGTTAAGACGCATGCACTGAGGCAGCCACACATCGTCAGCATGCAGTCTCCGCAGCTGAGAAAACAGATTGGCTTTGTTTGTTTGTTGGGTCTCCTCTCCCTGTTTGTTTGCTGTGCTTCAGCCAATGGAAAACTAGCATCTTGAGGCTCATTAAGGGGCTAAAAAGAGCTCTTTTGATCAGCAGTGTGCGCCTTCCAAAGCAGGCATCTTCTGTACTCATCAGTGTGTGTGTTAATATGCATAAACATGTGTCTGAATTGGTGTTTGGATGCGTTGCATGGATGCTCCAGCGGCCGAGCGTTTGGGAGGAGTGGCAAATATCCTTGACAGGCAGCTACAAAAACAAAAATGACTGGTGGTGCTTTGGTGAGAGCAGGTGTCGTCATTCAATCTTTCATGTGTTCACACAATTCATCACGGTTTTCTGTAAATACGCTGACAGGCGGATCCTCCTCGACTGTGTGCAGACAAAATATTTGTCTGCCAGCATGTCGGCTTTGGCCACAGCGGGAGCCCTCCTACGTTTGGCATGCCAAGTTGTGACTGACTAACATATCTGACATGGATATTAATTCTTAAGCAACTGATTGAGATTAATGTATGGTGTTGTGAAGAAGTATTTGTCTTATAGATTTTTTCTGTTTTTGCTTTTTTGTCTTACATAAATGTTTCAGATCATCAAACACATTTTTCCTTCAACAAAGATCAGTTTAGTAAATGCAAATATCCTTTTCAAATGATAATTTATTTACAAAAACAGCTATAGTACCAACCTGGCACTACGTGAAAAAGTATTTGGCTCCTAAAATGAATAACCAATTGTTTAACCCGTAGGGGCAAAAACTCCCATGACACGTTTGTGATAGCTGGCTTTGTGACTTTGTGGAGGAACTTTATTCCAATCTTCTTTGCAGAAGTGTTATAATTTGGTTACACTGGGTGATTTTTTTATATGAATGGCCTGTTAAAGGCCATACCACAGTAACCCATCTTTAAATACAGACATTTGACTGTACCACTCCAAATCTTCAAATTTTTGTGCCATTCACAGATGGACTAGCTAGTGTGCTTTGGATCATTATCGTGCTTCACAACCTGTATGCTCTTAAGCTTTAACACCATAAACTAATGGCAGGAAATTCTCATTCAGGATTTTTTGGTAGAGAACACAATTCATGGTTCCATCAAGTAGACAAGTTGTCTGGGTCTTAAGGCAGCATAACAGCGTTGATCTTCCGATTACCACCAACATGTTGGACTGTTATTAAATAATCTTTGTTTAAGATGCTGTGTTAGTTTTATGCTAAATGTAACAGAACCCAAACCTTTAAAAAAGTTCCACTTTATTCTCATCAGTCCACAGAAAAACATTCCCAAAATCTTGGGAAACATATAGGTTTTCTCTTGGTACACGTGAGATGGGCCTTTGAGTTGTAAGCTGTTTTTTCTGCTTATCTCATTGTTAAATCATGAGCCTTGATTTTAAATGAGGCAAGAGATGTCTGTAGAGCATTAGATATTGTTCTGGGTTCTTTTGTGACCTAATAGATGAGTCATCATTGCACTCATTTTGGTAAGCCACTCCTAGAAAGGTTCGCCACTGTCTTGTGTTTTGACAGTTTGAACAGTTTTTTCCCCCTTTAGAAATAAAATTATAATTAGAAAATTTGATTTTGTATTTACCTGGGTTGTATTTGTCTGATAAAGGTAGGATAGGTGTTTGAACTGAAACATTTAAGTATGATAAAGTAACAAAAACAGGAGAAATCTGTTTCTCATAGGATTGTTAATCACAGGGAAAAGAGGCCGTTTGGTTCCAGGACTATTGCTAAGCTTCGTGTAGTGTTGGCAATCATTAGTAGGGATTGGTGAGGAGTTTAAAGTGTGCACCAGCAGTGGTGAAGATTAAGACATTCAACTGTGGATGATGATTGCTTTTGTCAGTCCCCCCTGTTCAACCCCCACTCTCCCACACTGCCTCTTTGTGTTTCCATTCCTCATTTGCTTCCACAGGCCTCCGTCACTCTCCCCTCTCCTTCCTATCTCCTACATCTTTTCCTGTTCCACTTTTTGTTTGTTTGTTGTTGTTTTTTTTGCTTTTCATTCTCACCCTCTTCTCTGTCTCTGTTTTCACGCTATGCATTGTGAAGAAGCAGCTCATCAGAACGAGACATCCATCCAAATGGCTGGCTTTGTCAAAACAAACTGAGACAAACATTCTCCCTGAACAAAAAGAAGACGCAGCCTGAGCAGCAACACCTCTCTGATGTTTTCAGGCCTCTGGCTGTGTTAACAACTGAATAAGTGTTGTTGGTGCGTCTGGAACATTTCACTATTTTGAACCCTCTGTGTCAATGCTCCATATGCCACGATACCAACTGCGTGCTTGTGCCCCAATGGCAGCTATGATGTGAGATGTTTGCCTCTTAAATGAATTTGCCAATTAATAAAGTCAAGTCTGCGTTTAGTGTTGAGTTTGTTCCAGCCCACAGTGTCTGAAAATTTTTGCATCAGTCAAGCCACAAAGACAGTCGGGCTACTTATGGAATATTTCACTGAAGCTGCTGTTTTTCTCTGAATGCTAATGATTCCCTCTCTCGCTTTTTTTTGTATGCGTTTACAGCTGCGAGCTCATGCGGTGGACATGAATGGGAACCAGGTGGAGAACCCAATAGATCTGTACATCTATGTGATTGACATGAATGACAACAGACCTGAGTTTCAAAACCAGGTTTATAACGGCTCGGTGGCTGAAGGGTCCAAACCAGGTAAGAGAGTCAACAGCTCTGCATGGGAATACACCAGTATTCAATAGACAGAGTGAAAATGTATGGCTCAGATAACTAAACAAGATCACATCACTAATAAATCAGTTTATTCCTTAAAGCAGCCGCCCTTTGCTGTAATGACTGAAATATCAACCTCTGGCCGTCTCTCAATGAACCTCTGGGAAGTTCTTTTACGACTTTTTGGAAAACCATTTCAGGTGACCACCTTATGAAGCTCATGGAGAGAATGCTAAGAGAGCAAAGCAGTAATCAAAGCAAAGGATGGCTATTGTGTAAAAATCTAAAATCTAAAAATGTTTAGGGTTATTTCACACCTTTTGTTTACGATTTAATTCCATGTGTTCATTCACAGTTTTGTTTAAATAGTCATTAAAATAAAGATACCCATTAAATAAGAAAGTGTATCTAAAACGTTTGACCGGTAGAGTAGTTTATTGTTTTAGGCCAACAATATAATCCTAATGTGCAAGGAAAATGACACAGGGTTTAAAAATGGTTATAAACAAAAATCTAAAAAAATTGCTGTGCATTTATATTAAGCCACCATGCATCTGTTGTTTTTGGATCCACTTATCAACGCAAGTCTTTTGGGGTATGTCTCATTACCAACCTTGCAAATCTACATACTGTAATCCTTACTCATTCTTTGGAAAAATGTCAATACAAATTAGATGGAAAGTGACTCTGAAAGTGACTTTTACCTGAACCATTCCATTCGAGCTCTTGCTGAATGTTTAGATCTTCTTCTATGTGTTTATTGTGTCTCCTACATTGCTTGTAAACTGGAAATTGGACATCAGATTTGTAGATTGCATGTCTAATGTTGGTCCTGTCAACATATTCTCCCACCTAGACTGTGAATCTCTGCAGCTCCTTCAGAATTACCATGGGCTCTTGACTGCTCCTCTGATTGATGTTCTTCTTGTCAGACCATGTCTTAATGGAGTTGCAACTCTGCCATACCTTTTCTATTTTTGAGTGATTTCAGGTGCATAAATGTTTATATATTCTGCTAACAGCAACCAGAATATGTAATCATTTGTACTCCACAGACTTCTCATGTAACTAGCTGTAGGTTACATAATAGTATTTAAAGTATGTTAGCGTTGTTATTGTATAGTCAGTATACTGTGAGAATAGTCTCACAGGAAACGTATGTGTCACCTGGTATAGTATTTTATTTAAGTTTAATTCTAAATGGGGCTTTAATAAATAGAAATAAGCAACATGTTCACAATTTGTCCTACCTACACACTGTGGTAGTCTGGCAGATTTGTGCTCTTGGACACAGCAACCTGAGAAAAGCTTCACTGTATTTACCCCATTCAAATGAACCAGCTCTGTTAGCAAGATAGTTCCGGTTTGAGAAAAGTCAAAAAACACAGAAGAAACAGCGCCTCCTAGAGTCACAATATATAATGATCATAGAATGCGGTACCTTTCTGGAAATATGAAAAAAATTATAATTTTTCATTCCTCTGAGGCAGAAAGGTTGTGATTTTAATACATTAAATATGAAATAAAATGAAACTAAATGTTGTTCATTTGTCGGCCACAAAATGAAAATCAATATTTTGCAAATAAAACAACAAATCGAATAACTCTTTTTTTATTTTTCGTCCTTGGTTTCTGCTGAGAAAATCCAATTACTAAAACATACAAAGATAACTAATAGTCTCCAACTAACTTTAAGAGAGATTAAATTACGCACTTGATGCTGAGATTAAATTACACACTACTTAGTAGGGATGTAACAGTACACGTAGTCGTACTAAAATATCTGGTATAAAGATATTTGTTTTATACCTGAACACAAACAGAACTAAGTGCAGGATGCAACGTTCAGTAGCAGAACACAAGACTCATTGATTGATAAGCAGGTCTGTTTGGGTTCGGGGTAATAAGGCGATAGCTCTAAACCATTTTCAACTACACTTTACAGCAAGGGGTGAGTGAATAGTGTCTGACGTTTGATGAGTCAGAAAAAGGTGTAACGTGAGGAGTTGCTGTCAAGCTGTAATTGAAGATTAGTGTTTTGCATACTGAAAACGGTGAAAAGCAAAACAGAAGCTGGCAAACAAAACACAGACAGCGAGACAGGTAGAAAAATAACTCAAAGAAAATGAACAACTTCATGCGTGAAATAGTAACGTCCCAAAGGTTTAGTGTTATTTATGGTGTGAGCTGTGTGATGAAATTGCAGGTCCCCTGAGAACAGTCCAGTTTGTATTTTGTGAAGAAGAAAAAGTGAACTCTCAGCTATCACTGAACTTAAATTAAAATCAACACTTCTAATTTAAAACAGGTGTCAGTGTGCATATTCATTAGCTTATGTAACTTATGTGCAAAATTAAACTTTAAGTTGCCTATCTTGTATATAACACTTTTATACACATTACTGTAATAGGCCTCAACAATATTGCCATTTAAATATGCTCATTAAAACTTAATCAACAAGGAATATTTTATTCAAACTGCATGTTATGTGCTCCTATAGTTTTTATGCCAGTGAGCATCAAAGCAAGAAAGTCCTGAATCAATCACAGTGACAGAATCTTTATGAAACTTTAATGCATTGATAATTCTGCTATTTTACTGAGCTTTGCCTTCAGACATGCAGAACAGGAGGTACTGTTGCTTTTACTCATAGGAGAACTTAGTGCACTTAGACTTGACTTCATTTCTAATTGGCTGTGTCACACGGAGCCATAAAGTACCTTTAAATGCCAGAAAGTAATAATTTAATATTAAAACCATTAAAAGTAATGCATAAAAAATAATCACTTCCACCAACATTTCTGTGTGATTTCAAGCTGTTCTCTACTGAGGATTACTAATGCAATAATCCATTCGGAGCCAACTTTAGACTGATTTATAAGTTGCTAAAAGGTTTTAATGGATTAGCTATATTTAATTAATACCATGAATTGCAGGAAGAAAAATGTTTTGAGTTGCTTTAATGCCTGAACCCTTATTACTCAAGGATCTTGCCTATTAGTCTCCCTAATCAAATGTTATCGCATCATCCCTCAGAAAAACGTCTTGTGAGGATTTCAGCAGTTTCATACAAAGCGGACTTCCCAGGATATGTGCAGTGCGGCCCTGGCTGTATGTATCATTATCAGAATCTGCAGAGCATGGAGACATGCTGACCCCCCCTCCGGGTTAGGGAGCAGAGTTTGTGGTCAGCGCAAAGACCAGAGACACGAGCGAAATGTTCAAGTATTTCTCACGTCTCGACAGGAAGAGCCCATGTTCTAACAACCAGACCCCAAGGACCCGTGTATGTCTTCAAAGTGATCAGATATTGTTCTGCTGTGAAGTTTAATCTCAAGGGGATTTGTAAACAATATAGAAAGGCGTGTTGTGGATGTGTGTGCATGGATGAGCGAGTCTGCGGTTGTGTGTGCTTGTCTTCCACTCAGTGGAGCGTGGGTCTATCTACAGAGTTCCTAATTAGCGGGGGCAACCAGATATTCCAAAAGCTACTTCCTTTGTTTTTCAATCTGAGGCTCTCTGTGTGCTTTAAAACGAGAGCAGACAACGACAAAAGTGTTTTGTACTGAGCAGAATGAAATCTGTGGTTCTTATTAACAAGAAACATCCCACTATGAGCAGAGTAATTGCTCTTCCCTTTCATTGAGCAGTCTGTGCCATGTACTTTTTGTTCAAGGAGCACACTATGTTAAGTGTTGTGAGTGTGGTCTCAAAAAGAGAATAGTATAAGTGAGGAGTTCAGTCCTTTTTGTCTCCCTTTTTATGGAGCCATTGTTCCCTGAATTGCTGAATTTTAATTATAGAAAAAAGACAATGTGTTTGCCTAATAGCCTTTTTAGTGGACGAAAACAAGAAGTGATTGTGATTCATCTCCAGCTGAGTCTCAAGGAGACATACTTTCATATATTTTTGGGCTACTTAAGCTCTTAATGTATCCCCAGCCAGTTAAAGGCTTTACTCACCATAAACACATATAGTTTATACCTGGAATTAATTGCCTCACATTTTTGCTGAAGCTGGCTTTTATACGGCTCTTGATTCCTTCCGCGAACATGGCCACATCTGAGATATGAGCCCAAGGTGGGGTACCTTAATAGTCTCAGATTTGACTTTGACTTTTTTTCTAAACCTCTTTTGAAAGAACATAATTTCCACATCAAAACTTAAAGCAAAATCCAACAAAGAAGGCTGGAAGACTGAAAGGCTTACTGAGGTTTAAATAACAGTCAAGCTTAGCTCATTTGCTTCAACTGATCCATCAGATTAGAGATTCTCCAATCCATTTCACTGCTGTTCTGATCCTATCCCAAATTTAAATATCCAGTACCATTCAATACCAATATCTTCTGATCAATTTACTTTCACTTGAACATGAATAAAATATAGGCAGAGTCAGCTGTAGTGTTAGTTTCACCATATCATCAGTAGTGTTGTCTTCAATTTAAAGAGTGGTAAATGAATTATAATAATCGGAATTATCCTTTCATGTCTACATTCTTGTCAGCTTTGGAGCTGCTAAAGCTGATATGCAAACTGTAGAAATGGAGAAGGTAAAGAAGAGACTTCAGAACAAAACAGTAAAGCTGATGCTGTGAATTATGTGACTTTTTTGGAATGCAAAACATTGGTACAGTTGTCAGAAAAGCCACAACATTTAGCAACAAAATCACTTGGTTATAGTATATGTTAAGAAGGTATTTTGGAGCAAACTTTGCATTTGTTTCAGTGTTGTAAGAAGCCACAATGCCATAGCAAAATCATGATCCACCATCACCTTATTAGACATTTAACACCATAAGATGTATAATTTCATCATCAATAAGTCAGGCTGCCTTGGAACATTTTCCAAAAGCTTTAACCACAAGAAGGCCACAGCTTTCACGTGCAAAGAATAGGAACATTTACACTAAATGCCATCTCAGAGTGCTGGATGCTTTAAACTGTTCCTGACAGCAGAACACAGATTTCCACACCCTTGACCCCATTACACAAGCACAAGGCAGAATGGACATGAAAAACAACACACATACTTCAAAGATGTGACAGGATTTGATGTTTCACAAAATCCCATTTATTTCCTCATGTTTAGACCCATGTAGCACATCTTTTGCAGTATGCCTGTATGCATAGCAAGATAAAAAAAAACTGTGATATTACATGGTATGTGCATGAGGTAGATTAAGATTAGTTGCAAAGAAATATCTCAACAAGATATGAGTTTAATATATTAGTTAAATGAATTCAAGACCATATGATGGTGAGACTTTTTAACTGTCTTTAACAGCTCTTGCTAATGATTTTTGCTGTTAGCATCACTTATTGTAACAGTAGTCACTCTTTCTTGATTGTAAATATTGCCTACATTTTTTGTCTTTCAAAAGGATAATAAAATTTCCAAATCAGCAAAGATCCATGGCACATAAAGGTTGTAAATGAAAAACAAAAATGAAAGCCATTTCTGTAATCCAGTTAGCTTTCCCATTGTGTTCTAAAGCTCCTAAATGCTCATCAGCAGAGCACAGAGTCCCACTAAACAGAGTTTTGTCTTGATGTTACGACCCGGCTCGGCCAGGGGTGATGAAGGAGGCGTAACATAAGAGCAATGGAATATATTTTGTAAAAAGTAGGGTTATTTATTGTAATGTTTAAAAAACATTTGCATATATATATATATATATATATATATATATATATATATAAAAGGAGGGCAACGGTACTAAAACACTGCAAGTACTGTTTCAAGCAAAGCAAACTGAGGCAAAGGAACAAGCTGCCTCCAGCATCAAAAGAGAAACAAAATAAACACTCAAGATTGCCATTGGATTTAGGCAACCAGCAAACAGGGAAAACAAAACAAAGCACTCCAAACACTCAAGGCGGTCAAAACCCCAAGTTTCAAAACTAATCAATAGTTGTGCCTCATATCAAGCCAACAGTTCACCAGAGTTAGGTTGAAACAACTACCATTTTCTCAACAAGTACAAACCAGAGTAAACACCAGCAAAGTTTCACATGCAGAAGTGGTGAGCTGCTCAGGTTAAATCAAAGCCGCGCCTAGTAGTCGGTGTGGAGAGCTTACACAGGCTAGTCGGCTCTGTGTTTGGAGGAGCACAGGATTGAAAAGTCCAACATGAGTTCTGGAGGAATCCACAAGGAGGAGTGCTGAGTGCCCAGGAAATCAGAGCTCAACAGGAGCAGCGAAGAAGAACACAAACAGGGATTTTCACCAGGTGGAGTCCTGCACTGCCAAGCTACTGCAACAGAGAAACAGGGTTTCCACCTCTCTCACAGGCCCATCAGCTGGACAAGGATATTAAAAACAAAACATGCACATACGACCACCGACCGTAACACCTGAGTTACTAATAATGTAGCAATTTGTCTTTTATTGCCTCAGATGTTTGCAAAAAATACTTAATAAATGGATTTCTTGTGCTTTCGCTTCCTCATCAGTGAGATATTGCTAAAGGTTGCCATGTTGAACATCTTGACTGTTTACTGGAAGCTTGTCAAGGGTTTTGTGTATGGAAAAATGTTAACTAATCTGGCAAATTCTACAAACACATCTGTCTGCAAATACTGTGTACATTTTATTATCCAAGCGGAAAAGAATTTATTGGCTGTAAGCTTACATTTTGAAAGTTAAACGGCCAAACTATGACAGTACGGTAAAACAAAACCATGGAGTCTAAATGGGCAGACAGATTTTTGGTATATATCTGAATAAAAAATTTATCCAAGTATCAGGTCTGATACAGATACTTGATTGCATCACTGCCAACTCCACCTAGCTGTTTTTTTAACTATCACTGGTAGTCATCAACTAGTCTGCTTCTTATCTATTTTTATAGCAATTTCCTTTTCACTGCACATATTAAGGCTATCTAGTATATTATGATATGAATTTGTTCATTAAATGTTGTGACATTTCCAGTAACAAAAGGCTTATAAGATCGCTTCTAAACTTCACATAGTTGTGTTCAGCCAGGCTTCAAACAACATGAAACCTCTCCAGTCCTTCCTTAGGTGAGAGGCTCCTTCTCAATCCTGGCAACCTGTGTAATGCTGAAAGCTTTTACAGCAATGCTGCTGGAAAGCGATGCTGCTGGACACAATTATCTCCTAGTACATATCCTAATGCCTGCAGCAGGTTTAAACAGCATTGAAGCTTCAAAGAATATTAATTAATCTCCAACGCATAATTATTCACCAACAAGTACAAACATTTCACAAGGTTTTTAATGACTTAGTTTGAATTTTTTGAATAACTCATTAGTCTAGGTTAGTTGTAGTTTTTTATAAATTTTGCTCCGAGAATTTACAAACAAAAGTCAAGCTAATATGATTTGACGGACTATAATACATGTTTCCACTTAATAAAGGTCTATTCCAGATTCACAGAGAATCTGTGTTGCCTTTGGGCCAGGCTAACATTTCTTCCTTTTGACTCAGTACCGTTAAGTTGCAAATCTGTATCTGAGCCCCTGCTGAAGTCCTTCCTTTTCTTTGTAGTTACATCAGCTATAGGATAATTATAGCTCTTGATGCAGTACCACCTGAACAATCGGAGATCACGACCTGCTGACATTCTCTTTAAATCCTTACATGTTATAATATCTATGGAGAACTATTAAAATCCATTCCAATCATTCTCTAAAAGTAAATTCTCATTCACTCGTTTCCTATGCCCATCCTGCTTAAAGTCACTAGTGGCTGAAGTCAGTCCCAGGATTTCACGGGTTAGGTGTCACCTCTGTGAGGCATATGCTGGACAGGGCACCAGTTTACCCAAGGACAGACAGACAGACAGAAAAACACATGCTCTCACTCCTTAGAGCCACTAATTTACCTTACATTGATGTTTTTCAGTTGTGGAGAAAAAACAGAGAACAATCAAATTCTTAGAAAGAAACCAGCCAATAATCAAACTGGATGTTTTTGTGTGTTAAATATCAGAATCAGAATCAGCTTTATTGCCATTTTCATACATACAAACAAGGAATTTGACTCCGGTACACTTTGCTCTTTGGTTTTGTTTTTGCATTACAGAATATACATATTTACAATGTACAATATACACATATATAATAAAAAGGTGCATTTGCAACATCT
>JAHUTJ010026924.1:0-13388 GCA_036250325.1 Characodon lateralis
CTGCTCTTACTGGTGCAATGTGCAATCAATGAAGACTGGCTACCAGGCTGGTCCAATTTAGCCATGAAACCTCCCACACTAAAATGACAGGTGTTTCAGTTTCATTGTCCAACCCCTGTATGTTGCTTCATCTTCCTTTTGGATGTTTCTTATAATGAGTGAATACACATTACCCACTTTTTGACCTCGAATCTTAAGATTTTAAACTGTGCTTCAAGGTTTACACTATCAAAAGAGCCCAAAGCAACTGTTTGGATCATATATCCGCAGCTCATCTTATACCAGTAGAACAGCCCGCTCTCATGTCCGGTGACATTACATGTCAGCGTAGCAGTTTCACCAATTCCAGCTTTAGTTAGTGGATTATGAGAAAGCCCAAGACTCGAAATCATCACTAAAGGAGAAAGACAATAACAGAAAAATTACACATCAACAAAGACCAGAAATCCTTAGGAGCAAAAATCAAACAGAATCAAACTTTCTTGCCTAGAATAAAAAAATATATATGTTTTTGTTTTGCTTTGGAACACAGATGTATACAAATCATTTAAACAAAATATGAACAAGTAACTGCACTTACTCACTGCACTTAGAATAATCAAAGCAACCTGTCCACACAGCATTATGATAGAAAATGAAGCACATGTTGCTTGTGCAACTGTCCTCCTTCCAAAATGGTGCAGACAAGATGTTCTAGTTTTGAAACCAAAAAAAACATTGATTGGACAAACTGCAGACACTGCACCTTTTCGATCTTGCAGCTGTTGAAAAGCAGCAACACCATAACGAATAACGTCATAATTAATGTTTGTTTTTCAAAAAGGTTTAATCAGTCAGATCACCCCTTACTCCTGCAGTACCTCCTAAAATACCTCAAGGTTAAAAGTCATGTGTTGTCCAGGTCAACAAAACCCAGACAGAACAACCAATCACCCATGACCACCTGATTAATTCCACGAGGTAAAGATCTGACCAACAGCATAGCTAAGATCAAACCATTCCTTTTAAATCAGTAGATTGGTTGGAGCCACTTTTCAAAACCCTGGAATAAACCTTTTCCATAAAGGATGTATACAGAGAACATGAACCTGCTGTCTGTATACATTATTTTTTATATAAATTCACAGATATTACTTAAATATATGTAATTTACAAGACCTTTCTAACATTCTTTTGCCCAAGAGAAAAACTACAAATTTAGAAACTCACACAAGGTAAGCAATATACACACTTAAAGGACACCTCAATATTAAAATATATTAATACATTATGTTATGGCAGAACAAGTAGAAAAATACACGACAACTATTCTGAAACATTTTAATATCATAACCCCAAGAACATTTTCTTTTTTGAGAAATCTTAGTGCGTACACAGAAACAATGAATAGGGATGACCTGATGTTAATTAATTGTGGCATAGAGCTAAGCATTTTCTCCATTACAAGTTGACGGTGTATTTGTTTTACTAATAAGGCAAAGGTCATAGGAATTGTATATGAAAAACAAATTTCTCTGTGCAGTTGGTGATCTCCCGGTTCCAGACCACACACATTTACATTTTGTAAAATAAACTATTTGCTTTATTTCTCCTGAGTGTAATTCTGTATGTGGGTCAGATCTGTACCGAAAAACATGACAGATCACTCAGGCCAACAAGACCCAGCAGATGCACTTAGGAGAAATCTTTTTGAACATTTGTGTTTTTCTGAACCACTATTTATGGCATTTATGTATAATTTCATTAAAACCCCCTGATATTTAAGGAACTAGACATGGTTAAGGTGAAGGTTTTGCTGTGTTACACCTGAGCTTTTTTGCTCCCCTTGGCCTTAATTTGAAGCACTGAGGAGATATTTTTATAGCATTTCATGATTTCTCCAAGTAAAGAAGTCGATCTATCAGCAACATTTGTGGCGTAATTGATTATGAAACTTTTATTTGTACATCTCATAATAATATTAGGGTAGATTTTAAAAATCAGCGAGAGGAGATGTGCTCCATCACAAAGATTATGCTGCATTGCACTTTTTAAACTTTCTTCATGTTGAATCTGAAATTTTAAAGTTACAGTTTACTAACACATCCATGAAAATAATTTAAAGAGTTTCAAAAAGAAAACATAAAAAAACAGTTGCAAAGATACAGTGGTATTTTATTTTGATGCATTACAACTTTCTAAATGTTTCTTTGTTTTGATAGACCATTATATCTCCAGACGTTTCCTAAAAAACTGTAACTTCTCTTTTTTAGCATCATGTGGTTATTAAAAAAAATGTTTGCAATGCACTGAAGGTCTTAAAACAGGAAAAGATACATCCATTAATTACATAAGTCCTGTTTTGCGGACTGATAGAAATACTGTGGTTCTAATTAGAGCTGCTGCTGTTTTTGTGAATCTGTGTTGACTGTAGAATACACACATTCTGTGTTGTATTTCATTTTCTTCCAGTGTCTGACATTTGTTGCTGAAAAATCCAGTGCTGATGCATAGTTCACGTTCTCTTTCCTGTAAACAAAACATGTTTATGTTTAATAATGACAAATGTTTCACCAAGAAGGGCTACAACATCAACATCAGATAAATAATCTATAGTAATTGCCCCAAGGCTTCACAGTCTTCTTATATTTGGCATTTTGATATTTATTTTTCATAAAGTAAAATGAAGTTTTGAAGTAAACTGTTATGATGCACTTGAACTGATGACATTTAGAAACATTTCTGCTGGCTTAATTTGTCAGGTTTTTACTGTGTGAATACTCAACTATTTATCAGAATTTTTGGTTTGATAAAAGCATAATATTGTGTATCTTCTGTGGAAGCGGTGACATAGGCAGCATCTATGTTCAATATTCAACTGTCCACCATTTGCATTTTGAATGCATCGTTTCAGCTTATTCAATAGGGCATTTTTTTCTTTACTCTGACAGCTGAGTCTTTAATTTTGGAAACAAAAGTCATACCAAAACATTTAGAGAAAAACACATAGTTTTTCCTTATATTAAAGAAAATATAGTCAAATTGAGCATGTCCTGAAGGTTTAAATAACACAATCACTTTAAATCATATTTACCAAATCTTTTGATTGCTCCGTAGTTGGTCATGTTCAGTGTGACGTGAGTCTTTTATTCCTGTTGATAAAAATTATGAATTCACTTCTTGTCAAATATTCACAAATATGAAAGAACTTTTTTTTTTTTCAACACACAACTGTACAAACAAATGCTGATATGCCCGTTTCATCTGCTGTAGACATTAGGAAACTGCATAAGGGTTCATCAACAAAATATTTTGCTTTACCGAACAGTCTATTTTTAAGTTCACTCTGGTGTAGAGACTAAGGTAGAGAGAGGTGCTGAATTTAAATATGACTGGAGGACATTGGACTAATTAATGTGTATATGTTGGAGGTGTTAGCCTTGTAAAGTGCCTTGAGATGACATTATTTGTGAATTGGAACTGTAAAATTAAACTGAATTGATTTGAACCTGAAGCATTTGTCCTTCAACATTTCTCTCCTGGTTTGTCAGGTTTTCAGCATTACATTTGGATATAAATGAACAGATGTCAAAAGGCTCTGTTCAGCTTTTATTATTCTATTCAAAGATATAACCAAAATCAGTTTGTTTTTACTAACAGTCTAAAAACCATTCTAGCTTTTTACAATCTCCAAGTGGCTTTAATATTAAAATGTCTGATTACCATTGGAAGTATCTAAATTTTGTTATTAATTTTAAAGAAATCTGTGTAACTACCTATTGAAATATTGGTTTGATAAATAATGTTTCAAATTAAATAAGTAAATAAATAAATATAAATATCAATTTCCAACCTCTAGAAGAGTCAGAAACTCTCCTAAATATGTAGAAGACAAGGCAGACCATCACGGTCACACAGCCAGGCCAACAGTCCTCCAAGCACAAGAACACTTGAGTCCTGTTCTGCTTTTAAAGTAGGAAAAACATTTAGAGATAATCTGCATCTTACATGACAACAAAATTACCAAAATTCAGAACATTCTTTAGTTTTCTAACATTTCTAACATTTAACAATTTTTTCATGAGATTATTTAGATTATATTAACAGTATTTCTGTTAATAATAAGCAACCTGTTAATAAGCAACCTGCAATAACATCCAAGACTAAAATGCATAAAAGATTTGATAGGCGGTAATTACATACTTGTTTCCAGTTTACTTCCATTGCCTAACAGTATTTCTCCACAAATAGCAACAGCACAGTAGTACGTTCCAAAGTCAAAGGAGTCTTCTAATGTTTTTGAGAGGTGGTAGGCACAGCTTCTCTTCATTGCATCGTCGGTGCTATTCCTTGCAGTGTAAATTACACTTGGATGAGAGCTTCTTGATCCAGCTGTGAACCAGTGAACAAAGTTGTGTCCAGGACACTGAGGTCTTGTTTCATTATTTCTGGAAAAAAGAGAACACTGGAGACTTATGGTGTCTCCCAGCTGGACTGATGCAGAGTCTGGAGTTTGTTCCACATAAACAGATTTCTGTTGATTACAGTCTGTGCAAGATAAATAAAATACATGTTTTCAGATGAACTAATGCACAGAAGTACTGTATTTAAAAAATTTTGAGATGGGTGATTATCAGAGAAAATAGCATTGAAAGCATTTTTACCCTTTACAACCAAGAGGAATCCATTGATAAAAGTTTGTAAAAATTCAGTTCCACTTTGGCAGAAGTATACAGCTTCGTCTTCTTTGTTGACAGAACTGATGGTACGAAACATCTCATCATTTTCTCTACGAAATTGAAAACGTGTATTATTGATTGCCTTCGTCTGAGTCAAACCCCTGAAGCGATTGTTTGGACCATCTTTCCAAGAGACTGTTTATACCACTGAATGAATCTGTGTTCCTTCAAAGCATGATAGGAAAAGGTGACACTATCACCAGGTTTACGCTCAGTAGTAGAGATCAAACGAGGAACCTCTGCATTCTCGATAACACCTGAGGAAGAGAGTAAGTATTATGATAAAACACAGAAAATATATATTTTTTCTAATTAAAACAGCACTTATGTTAGCGTGTCTTTGTGCTCATTCTCTAAACATTGGTTCAATAATAAAGTTGGTGGTATAGGTCTGCAAGTAAGTGTCCCAGTAGAAATAAAGTGCACTTACACACAGTACTAAGAAGAATCAAAGCAACCAGTCCTCCCATGTCGGTTCGGAAGAAGTCTTGTTTCACACTACTGAAGTCTTTCTACCCAATGGAACATTTGGTCTCAAGATGATCAGGCTTTGCAAAGAAGAAGACAAGGTGATTGGCTGAGGTGTACATGAATATCCGCCTACAGTGCATTGCAAAACTATCCAAACCCCATGAACCTTTTCACATTTTTTATGTTACAACCACAAACCTCGGTTGTATTATTGTGAGGTGGAAGGTTTTAAAGTATTTATTATAGTTAGAGTATATTTTAATTCAATTCCTCTTTGTAGAACCAATTTTGGTGCAATTATGGCTACAGGTCTCTTAGGGTATATCTCTGCATGCTTTGCATATCTAGAGACTGTAATTTGTGTACATCCTCTTGGCAAAATAGCTGAACCTCAGTCAGAGTGAATGGAGAGTGTTAGTAAACAGTATTTTTCAAGTCTTGCAAATTGATTATTAATTGGATTTCGGTGTGAACAGTGACTGGACCATTCTAACACATGAATACAGTATGTCTTGATCTAAATCATTCCATTTTAGCTCTGACTATATTCTGATGGTAGTTAAACTGAAAGGCGATACTCTGCCCCAGTCTCAAGTCTTTTCTGGGTTATAATAATTTTTCTTCCAGGATCCTGCACTTTCTTTGACATGTTTACTGTGTCCCCTTACTCAGCGTCTTTGTAAAATACAAATGAGACTTCTTATAGCTGTCTTTCAACAATGAGTTTATTCTTGCCACTCATCCATATAGGCCAAACCTGTGGAGTGAACAACAAAGTTTTCTTGGCGAGCTAAGAATCTCCACGGCTCCTTCATAGTTACCATGGTTCTCTTATCTCTTGTTGTGGTTAATGGAATCTGTGCCTGGCTTGCCTGTTAAACTGGACAGCCGTCTCCTTAAGTTTCCATACTCTTTTAACTTTTCCACTAGGTCTCTACTAGGGCTGTGATCCTGCTTCCAATGGACCAGTGGCAATGAAATGATGCTTTCAATTTTTCAAGAGGAAAAGAGTTATCCAAATCAATCTGGCCCTATGATGACCTGTGACTAAACACATTTTTTTGAAAAGTTAAATTTCAACAGCTGCACCATGGTGGATAATTGCCAGACCTGTAGAATCAAAAATTACTTAAGTAGATCTTGTTGACATAAAATAGGCAAAACGATTTCAAAAATCCACATATAAGGCTTTACGACTCCAGTAAACCACAATGAGACAAAACAGAAAACATGAAATTGAATCTTCCCAGGAGTGACTGGCCCACTAAAAACACTCATTACAGCTCAAAAACGTCACAAAAGGACAGAATCCCACATTTCTCAGTTTAGGTCAATGTTCATGAATCAGAGACTGAAGAGAAAATTGTATCAAAGGGAGTATTTTAACACCTAAACCACTGCTCATGAAAAAAAGCATAAAAAGCCCATTTCTAGAAAAATGCCTTGATGATTCCCAAGACTTTCAGAAAACCAACACAGTGCTTTAGAAGAAGAACATTATACAACATGGTGGTTGTAGTGTGATGATCTGAGTCTGCTTTGATGCTTCAAGACCTGGACAACAGGCTGTAACTAATGAAGCCAATAATTCTGGTTCCTAGGCTTAGGCATGATGACAATGATCCAAACCATACCAGCCAGTCCATCTATGAAAGGGCTTGATAAAATTAGATTTTGAATTGGCCTAGACAAAGTCTGAACTTAAATCAAACTGAAATGCCATGCCACAGCATTTAAACCCCCCTAAACTTGCTTAACAAAACACAACTTTGCAGAGAAGAGTGGGACAAAATTAAAGTAGACTACTGACTGCCATTTATGGCAAATACTTGATGGCAGTTGTTACAACTAAGACTTCTTACAAAGAAATAATGTTATTCATAAACTTTTTTCATTTGATTTGTCATTTACAACCTTGTTTCAGGGGAGAAGAGAATCCTTTAGTTAATTTTCCTGACCTAACCAACAGCAGCAAAGGTTCCCACTTTACCATCATATTGTATAAAATTGTAAATTCTGTCAAAAAGATTATGATTATTTTAATAAGTGCAAACCCAGCATTCAACAACCTGACAGTGATGAATCATGTCTTTCACAAACAGCCCAACACCTATGTCATACTTCCTCCTCCCATGACCACCAGTGTTGCTGCTTAAACAGGTACAAAAACAAAATCAGTCACATTTGTAACTGCAGACTTCTGGAGCTTTTACTAACGCAAAACTCTTACTTTCTTAAATGAAATACTTAGTTTGGAGTAAACCTAATGACATGTCTAAAATGATTCTTCATAAAACAGGTAAACCCAAATAAACTACCCAAAGCTGTTCTTTTTTAAACAAATGTCACACAAAACCATTACTCAGTTTAAGCTGCATAGTTCTGCAAAGTTGTGTTATGTTAAATTAACATGAATAACAAACTGAAGGCAAGCCATAAATGTTAATGCAACACAAGGGAAAGTGAATGGGAACAATCTAGTTCAATGAGCCAGGTTTAACTTCGAAATGGCTGCTTCCAGAAGGGCAAAAATGTATCTGTTTTACTTACCTTAGAAGCTCACTTAAACCCAAAACCATCTATTTTGATAAATCTGCCAATAATCGATCCATCTGTTCTAAAAAGAGTCATTGTGATTAGTGCATTAAGACAACCTGCTCTTTTTAGTGTTTTTATTTGCAGCATTACTTATACAGATAAGGCCCCATCTACATTAACATGGACCACTATAAAACTAAGAATGTCTACTGTTGATTTTTAAAGTCTGTTTGTTGAATATATATTTGGAATGGATATTCACAGATAATGAAACACAAGGTGTAGAGAATGGGTAAACAGTGTCAGAGAAAGATCAGCTCAGCTGTTTTGGGAGAATATTCAATTTAGGATTGCTTTCTTTACCCATGCTCAGGATCTTCTTCTCAGTTTTAATGTCACTAATGTCAGAGTTATTGCCACCTGCTGGCAGGGCATATCCATTACACATTTATCCAGAGTAGCGTTGCTGAGGTGTAGTTTGTGTCACTCAGCCATTATGATGAGAGCTGAGTGTTTTGATATTTTTTCCTTTTCAGTTGCTAACCTAAATAGAGGACTGAAAGAGCTTCATATTTTACATGAACTTTGCTAATAGCACACATCTCTCAGAATATAATGCTTTTAAAAATTTGTTAACTCAGATTTTTAAATTATTGGTCCACTTATGGCAGACATGTCAAGTTCAAGGCCAACGGGCCACTTTTAACCCCTAAAACACTTGTATCCAGCCCACGGGATAATGTCATAATTGCCCACCAGTTGGTTATACAGTGTGCATGGCAGTTGCCCACATATCTCATAATGCACTGCAACAGCCACTTGCGATTCAAGGCATGGGTGTACTTTGCAAATAACCTGAGCATGCTGTGCAATGTGTTTACAGGGCACTTTGCTGTTTGAAGCAGAAAAATCACAGAACTATTGTTCAATTAATGCACTGCATTATTGCAATGTTGTTAAGAAGACCTGCAGCTGTCTAGATTGAGCTTGTTGAACAGCAGGGTAACAGGACATTCGAGGCAGGTATAACTCTGCGGTACCCACAACACTTTCTTCTTTCATTCCTGAATCGATTCCCCGACCCCACCAACAACCTGCTTTGGATGCTCTGCATGTTTGGTAGCACATACCTATGTAAGCCTCTGTGCCCTGTGATGAAGATGAACAACATGCCACATAGAACCCAACTCACTCAACTGCACCTCCAAAATATGCTGTTTCCGCAACTCAAAACCTAACATTAATGAACCCTTTTACCAGGAAATTATGCCAAGTCTGACATAGACAGTTATTATTGTTGATTTTTTTTCCTGCAATTAAAAGACATAATTGTCTGAAAAGGTTTGCCCAGTTTTACATACATACATTTGATTAACAATGATCTACATTTTGGTGTTAATGGTAACATTAAGCATGAATGAGAAGCACATAAATTCTAGATTCAAACACTTCTTTATTACTACTCTAGTTGTTGCTTTAAAATCTTGATACACCCTGATGGAGGTTGTGAATATCCAATTCATTGAAAGATTTTAATATTTTAATAATAGCCTGTACACACCTCCAGTTTCAGCATTCACATAGTTGTGTCAGTTCTACAGAAAAGTAACATCCTCAGTTGTAAGTCTGTTTTAGACTTCACAAGTCGTTTTTTGCGGTGGTCACATTGTTTGCAATAAACTGATTTGCTTGCCAATTCTACTTTATAATATACCTCAAGCTCAATCAGATTGGTCAGAGACAGAGACTCAAATAAATGGAAAAAAAAAAAAAAAGTTTTAGTTTTGCAATGTCGTCCATTCTTTAGCATGGCAGCACATGACTTCCTACAAATGGGTCTGAAACCACCAGAAGAGCCTTATTTGGTGTTTACTTTGTATTTTATAAGTAAACACCAAATAAATTTGTAAATTATACTAAGATTTTAATACAAAGTGTAGCTTTAAAGTTGAGTTTAAAGTTTAATTCTTAAACAAATACAAAAAGCCCTGTGTAATTGCATTTTGCACGTGAAAGCCACATGCTGCAATTGTCAGTTAAAAATAGACTGTGGTCAGGCACATCTTAGGTCTTTGACCAACCACAGAAGTTGTTTACTCAGATCTGATATGCCTTGCAGCTTCAACAGGATGTGCGAGGTGACAAGAAGAGGGGAAGACATAAAAACCCTCAAAGTTTTTTCAAGTTAAAGACATTAAAGTTCAACTCATACTTCATCTGAAAGTTTTTGATAAAAAATAATTAACAGATTTTACACACCATGTATGATATGTAAAGATATTTAATTGCCTCTTGTTCTAGGAATTTTATAACGGGCCAGTGGTGAAGTTCACGACAAGTGGTAAAATGGTTGTTTCCAAACAAAGACAGAGACACCCTATGCCAGCCATTCAGTTTCACATTGACTCTCTTCATCAGTGTGGGAGGATGTGTGAGCTCAGTGACAATGTGCTCTTCAATCAAAAACTAAGTGGACTTTGTTGTTGATTATCAAACATTTTTATTGTAATTCTATGATTTCTTTTTTTTTTTTTACCATCTTAATCTTTAGAAGCTGGATTTTTTTTTAGGTAGACCAGCAAATCAGGACAATACTTAAGATGGTGAAGTTGTCATTAAGTTAAAGTTAATTATCAATTTATTCTGTTTACCCCTTTCTTTGACAACAGTAAAAACTGTAAAAAAAAAAAAAGGAAAGTTTTGAACTACATTCACAGCTTTCCCTGGTTTCATTATCCAGATTACACACACAATTTTCCAGTTGTTGCTGTCATCGTCAAAGATTTAGTCAGATAATGAGGCACATGTGGTTGCTGGTAAGTCCGACAGGAGAAGGAGAAATAACTCCTGAAAAACATTTTTTGTGGACGAATCTTTTGGCTATTTACATTTCGTAACTTTAATGTGTTGTGTTAACAATAGACAGTTTGTTAAAATGATCCTGAAGTGAAGGCACTCAAGCCTGGTTACCTTAATATTAAACACTCCTTTGTTCATAAAATCAGCTACCGGAAAGTGTAGGCCTGCATGTGCTGACTTTCAGAGAACATACTGACTCTATGCAAGATGAAATAGCAGGTACAAAAATAACCAATAGGCATTTGAGTGTGCCTATATGTCTGCTAAACAGAGTACAGGAAGTGGAGATGGCCTAGTTTGTTTTCACGTTAACTTCTTTTTGTGCTGTCAAATGACAGTCCAAACTGTCATTTTTCATGATTTTCAAAATGATCTGATGGCCACAGACCATCAGATTATTATGAGCTGTTTCTTATGATGTTTTAGTGGGTTTACCATTACGCTCATTATGGCCAAAGATTTCTTCTCCTTAAACCAAGTGTCTCTGGCCACTTGACCACAAACCCCTATCAGTTAACCCATCTTCTTTTAACATGCTAAAATTTACTCTGGCATGCTGGATGTTAACCTTTGTTTAAAAAATGTACGTGATCATTTTTGTCCTTCTAGGGTTTGTAGCATTGTACTATTTTTTGGGTTCTGTTTATCTAACTTTTTTGTCTGTTTGGTCTGAACCAAACAGAGGTGTTCAAGAACTGAGGAGTTCCCTGATGTTACAATGTCTGAACCACTTTTAAATCCCTTTTGGCTCGTGACACAGTCCTCTATAATGCAGGGAGATGCACAGACCAACATTTAATTGTTGCCACCTCAACTGAGTCTTCTCGATGTGGAGGAGCAGCGGCTCTACTCCGAGCTCCTTCTGGATGGCCGAGGTCCTCACCCTATCTCTAAGGGAGTGCCCGGCCACCCTGCAGAGGAAGCTCATTTCAGCCGCTTATATCCCGTTCTGTCGATCATGACCCAAAGTTCATGGCCATAGATGAGGGTAAGAACGTAGACCGACCAGTTAATTGAGAGCTTTGCTTTTCAGCTTAGCTCTCTCTTCACCACAACGGACCGACAAAGTGTCCTCATTACGGCGGTGGCCTCACCGATCCATCTGTCTATCTCTATTGTCCCCCCCACTCGTGAACAACACCCTGAAATACTTGAACTCCTCCACTTAAGGCAGGAGCTCCCCTCTAGCCTAAAGACGGCAAGCCACCCTTTTCCTTTCGAGAACCATGGCATCAGACTTGGAGGAGCTGATCCTCTTCCCAGCCACTTCACACTTGTCTGTGAACTGCTCATTGCATGCTGTAGGTCTTGGCTAGAGGGCGCCAGCAGGACCACATCATCTGTTAAAAGGACAGATGAAATCCACTTGTCCCCAAATCCGACCTCTTCTGGCCCTTGGCTGCACCTAGAAATCCTGTCCATAAAAGTTATGAAGAGGACAGGTGACAAAGGGCTGTCCTGCCCAAAATCCAACATACACCGGGAACAGGTCTGACTTAGAGCTGGCAATGTGAACCAAACTTCTTCTCTGCTTGTACAGAGACCGGATGGCCATTAATAAAAGGCCACCGACTCGATACTCCTGGAGCACCCCCACAGGGAACCACGAGGGACACAGTCAATTGCCTTCTCCAGGTCCACACAACACATGTGGACCAGTTGGGCAAACTCCCATGTACCCTTGAGCACCCTGCAGAGGGTTTAGAGCTGGTCCAGTGTCCAACGGCTGGGACGAAAACCAACTGAAGATGAGATTGGGCAAGTAGCTGGACTTTTCTCTTCAACACCCTGGTATAGGCCTTCCCATGGAGGCTGAGGAGTATGATCCCCCTGTTGTAGTTGTAATCAAACATGCAACAACAGGACAGTTTAGACACTTTATTTGATTAGAGGAATATTTGAAAATATATAAAGCAAATCAATGGAAAAGACAATCGGTTTGACCTTCTGTCATATCCCTGCCCTGTTTTATTTTTTTATCCTCTTCGTTCTCCTCCTTTAAAATGACCTCCAACTTTCAGCAGGCGGTATTAATGTCATGCAATCTGTGCGACATAAATGTAAATATAGCTAAATAAAGATGATTTCTTTCCTAAATTAACTGATAATAACTTTAATTTAAATGTAGGAAAACTACATCAGCGCAGAGGTAGGCAGTTAGGACACATGCACCGCTTTTTCTTCAGTCTGGTTGGAGAATTAGATAGACGCATGTGTAAACCTATGCATGTACACTCAGGTTTGCTCAAATTTAACTCATGCAAAAAGCTTTTTCTTAATTTTCCACAATGATTTCAAGCATTCAGGCATTTTAATATTTTTCAGTCAAATAATGAAATTCATGGAGAGATTTCAGCTGTGCTCTTTTAAAGGTGAGCCGATGGTATCACTATAGCTGGAGATTTTGTGCCAAGTCAAATACATAAAAAACAATAACAGTGCTTTGTTGTAAATTATTATTATGAAGTAATTTAGAAATAACAATATGCATTTGATTACTGTATACATTAATTTAGACAATTATTTTAAATTGTCATCAGAAAAATAGAAACTGTATATATTCTGTAAATACTTGGCCCTCCCGCTGTTAAACAAATCCCTTATTTTAGCCTAACACAGGTACCAAAACCCACTACCACCACATAATAAAATATTTTCGTTGATCTTGCCTCACGTTTAAGCTGGAAAGTTTTGGTTACCCTCTTTCCACTGGGGTAGTAAAGTCAGACACCAACAAATGAATAGGCCAATCAGATCTCTCAGAAATTGTTCCCTCCCATTTGATATTACTGAATTAAGGAT
>JAHUTJ010026925.1:0-13380 GCA_036250325.1 Characodon lateralis
TCTGCTCTTACTGGTGCAATGTGCAATCAATGAAGACTGGCTACCAGGCTGGTCCAATTTAGCCATGAAACCTCCCACACTAAAATGACAGGTGTTTCAGTTTCATTGTCCAACCCCTGTAGATGTGGACAGTGCAGCAAGTTCACCCCAGGGTCACACCATGCAAAGCTCAGAAAAACTGCAAAACACCCAGAGGCTCCACCACAGATCCTACAGGCCTCAGTCAGCATGTTAATGTGAACATTTGAAGCAGCAAAATTAGAAAAAAGACAGCATAAATATGACTTGTTTGCATCCAAATGAACGCCCGACTTTTGTAACAATGTCATTTGGAGAGATAACAGCAAAGTAGAGATGTTTGGGCATAATGCCCCATATGGTGAAAATCAAATACAGCATATCGGCACAAACACTTCATACCAGCTGTCGAGCACAGAGCTTGAGAGCTTGTTTTGCATCTTGCAGTCTTCGAGCTGACCTCATCATCTGATCTGTCCAAAAGTCAAATCTTGGTCTAACTGTGACATGTAACTGGACAATTTACAACAGAATGGGCTGGAAAAAATAAAATAAAATAAAATGTTTGAACAGCCAATTTAAAGTCAAAATTTGAAATAACTTATAAATAAATCTGTCAACCAAAGGAGAATAGAGAAGGAAAAATCATTGTCAGTCAGTGAACTATTTCAGCAGGCTGAACAGAGGTGTCATCAGGATAACATAAATATGACTCAGCTAGAAGAGAGCAACTAAAACTCCTGACTGCAATTACCTGCAGCCTTGTTGCCTCTAAAGGTTTCTGATGTTAAGTGCCATGGTGATGTTCTCCTGTGCAACCACAAAGCATGAGAAGAGTTCTAATCACAGATCTGCCAATGCTTCATGGCAGTAAAACATCAAGTGTGTGCTCTACCGTGCTGTATAAGGTTGAATGAATATTTAACACTCGTCACAACTCCTTTGTGACACTGCTGACCAGAGGAAATCACTTCATACAGGAGAGGAAATTAACCAAATAGATGGTATAAATATTAAAATCAAAACACCATTAAACTAACAACCTTATTTGAAAACTGTGTCTGATTGGTTTGCATGGTTTGCATGCATTACCAATAAGTGATATAAAACTAAAAGTATGATCAAACAAGAAATACTTTTTATTTTTATTTGATTTGATTCCAGAAAGAGGCATTAACAATTATTGAATAAATGTGAATGATGTAATAGCCCCAGAACATGTGTCTGCACTAACTAATATTATTTTACTGGTGAAAACTAGAATCACAATTCTTATGGAGAAATTTTATATACACAAGCACCCTCACCCATACTCCCACAGGTGTTTGGATTCAGGTGTTAACAGATACACAGATGTATACTGAGCTGCAGTTACCACTAAATACATCTCACATTCATAAGTACCATGCATTTTTCAGTAACACTGCTGTTCTTGTATATGCGATTCTGCAGGTGTAGAAGCAGTCTTCTAGGGTGTTATCTTGCATTATCTTTAGCCTTCTTTCTCTCTTCTATTCTTTTCTCCTTCTCCCCCTTTTCCTTTTTTGCCCCACCTCTCTCCCTTTCTTTCATCTTTGTTTCTGTCTCTGTGTTTACTGCATTTCAAAAACTCTCACAACAGTTTCTGATAAAGTTTTTTATATCAAAGCGGAGCATAACAGAGAAAGCCACAATGCCCCACTCGTGAGCTTCTTGGCACTCAGACAACAATTTGAAGTGCGGCTCTGCCAGACAGGACACGATTAAAAAAAAGAAAAAAGAAAATCAGAATCAGAAATATTCACCAAGTTTGTGCACACAAAGTAGGAATTTGACTGCAATTCCTTTTTGCCCTCAATGAAGGAATTGTAAATATAAAGATATAAAACGGGAGATAAAGATATACTTTTAGTAAATATGTATACGTAGTGTTTAACTAAAGAGAAAGACATGCTTGAATTAACGCAGATCTGCATGGTAGTGATCTGGGCACTCTGACTGTAAAGTGTCCATCAGAGAGACAGCCTGGGGAAAGAAACTGTCTCTTTGGAGGATGGTCTTTGCAAAAGGCATTCTGTAGCACCAAGCGGAGGATAATAGTCTAAACAGCCTGTGTCCAGGATGTGTGGGATCTTCAGAGATGTTAGATGCCCTTTCCCTGATCTGTATAAGTCCTGGACAGAGAGAACGTCGGCCTCAATGTTCCTCTCTGCAGACCCAATTGTCCGTTGTAGTCTGGACCTGTCCTGTTTTGTGGATGAGCCAAACCACACAGTGACGGTTGAACAGAGGACAGATTAAATAATGCCAGCGTAGAAGATGACCAGCGGCTCCTGTGAAAGGCTTTTTGAGATGCCACAGCTGGGTCTTTAGCTGAGAAGCTGTTTTTTAGCTTCTTGCTGTACCTTCTCTAAGCTGCTCTGATCTCCTTGGTCAGTTTGTCCCTGACCTGCTTATACAGGGCCTGGTCCCCATTGATCTAAGCCTCTTCCTTGTTCCTAAACAACTTCCTCAGATGTGAAGTGAACCATGTTTTATTGTTATGTTATGTTTATGTAAAAATTCCAAAAACCTAACATTATCTTTTACTTTGTTAGGTAACATATTTGAACATTTACTCTGTTGTGTTCATTTAAATCAATCAGTGAACCTTAAAACATTTCCTTTGCTTATCGCCATCCTCTGGCCCAAACAGAATTTAATTATTACAGAAACGTGTAGAAGTAAGATGTCAAATCACTGGTTTCCTTTTGGCTCAGCATGTGACTTCCTTCCAATGAGAGGCAGCAGATGGTTTGAGCCACAGATCTTGTAAGAGACTCACTGTTGCATTAAGCTTGCTGCTCTGCAGAGGGAGTCTGGGATTACACCATCAGTTTATAAACAAGCTTTATCTCCTTATGAGGCTGATAGTTACACTGTTACCATCTGGGTTGTATGGCACCAGTAATGCATGCAAAAATACATGATTGCCTGGCTGCACTACCCCTCCCCTCTGTTACGGTATACACACTTTCTTCTTTGACTATCATGGTGCAAATTTCATTTTATGATTGCTGCTGTGCATCCCTGAGAGTAGTTTGATCTTTCAGTTTAGTAAATGTATCTGCAGTCCAGACTTTTCTACAGTTACCGATCCATGTGTTTCCAATGTGCCAACCTACCTAAAAAGCTTTGAAACAGTAAAATAGCAAAGGTTTTCAAGGACACCGTTTTAAATTAATCTGCTGACAAGTGACAGCAAGCACTTTCACTGGAGAGTCCTTAAAGAAGCAGGCACTACAATAAGGTAATGCAGACAGAAGGTTACAAGAGGTGCTGCTGTAGTCTACTTAAAGCAAAAATAAAAAATGGAGACATATTTATTCATAATTTTAAATATACAAGAATTTCCATCTGTAAATTAGTATGATAAAAACTCATTAAAATTTCAGTGTTGCACACAAACATGTTCGAATAAATAAGCCACTGGTGGTGTTCATATTCTAACGATTTTGTGCCAGGGCAGGTTTGTTCTGCAAAAGGAATATCTCAAGACAGTATCCTAATAGCGTGATTAACTTCTTAATTCCAGATTTAATCCAGCATCAAAGTAAGCAGGACACATTGATGATATAGTAACTGTGTTTGTATAACCTTCAACCATTGGTGCATGAGGGGGCACCACTCCGGGGCCCTGTCTGGTGGCCCATGGCTCCCGTGTGGACCAGGTATGCCCACAAACAACACCCCACCAAGGCGGACAGCCCCTGCTTGGCCCCCCATGGCGCCGGCAGAGACCCCCAGGCCCACAGGGGACCGCACCATGCCCGCTGACCACAGCAACCCCCTCTGTGGCATTTGTGTGTGTGTCTGTGGTAGTGTGAAGCGTTGTCATGAATGCAGATGTATATGTTGGATGTCCTTCGTTTCTCTCAGACTTCCAGAACTTTTTATCATCAACAGTCAAACTGAATAGGATCACTGGGGACCTTAATATTCATATAAATAACTGTTCTGCTAAGGACTTCCTTAGCATTATGGACTTCTTTAACCACTGGTCTACTCACGCTGCAGGTCACACTTTTGATCTTATCTTCACTTATTGTCTGACTCTTACTAACTTGGACATAAAAGATTTGTTTTCAGTGACCACAAGGTTATTTTTTAATGTTTCCTGTAACTTGGAAACCTTTACACAGGTTTCAACTAAGTGAAGGAGGTTTATTGATAATTCAGAAGTTGCAAAGTTTTCATTCCTCTTTGCTTTTACAACTCCTGATGATAAAGGGGAATTTATTGTCCACTCTTTTAAGGAACACTGTCTTTCAATTTTAAATAGTTTTGCTCATTATAAAACCTGCCAGGCCTGTCTTTCCATGTTCACCATCGTTAAACAACCAAACCCATGAACTTAGACATTGTTGTCGGAGAGTAGAACGTATGTGGAAGAACTTGGGTTTGTCTGTCCAAAGATTAAGATTTAATAAATTCTTATAATATGCAGTCAACAATGCAAGGTTGTTGTATTTTAGAAATCTCACTAATCAGAATAAAAACAATCCCAAAGTGTTAATTGAAACTATTAAGATTGTATCGGCTCCAAAACAGCACACTGTTAAATTCAGATGATGACTGTAACAGATTTCTTTCTTTTTTCACAAAGAAGGTGATGGATCTGAGATCCAATATTTCCCCAAGCCCTTCTATCTACGGAGATAATCCACAGTATTTTTAGTCCTTCACATCTTTTGTTCCCATTTCATTAAATGACCTCATCTCTCTAGCAGAATAGATGAAACTTGGGATGTTCACGACTCCACTGCTTATTGACAGCAGATTCTCCCCCACTCCATAACATAATTACCTGTGCCACAGATATTGGTACACCTAATAAATCCTTAAAATATATATAATTTTATTTAACTTTTCTAAAATGAACAGAGGTTCTAAGAACCTCTAACTAGATTTAACATGACATGGAGACCCATTTCTTTTAGCCACTGGCCACAAGGCTTGACAAGGACACATATTTTACCACCACACAGGATGGTAAGAGTCATAACTAAACCTTCAAAGATCACAGTTAGAGAATTGCAGCAAAAGTGTCTCACCTGAGGGCCACCAATTCTCCACAACAACCATTATCTACTATGTCCATGTTAAATGGTTGTCTAGGAGGCATGCCAGGAAAAGCTTTAGTGTTCTAACATCACAAACAAAAACGTACTACACTCCATAGGGACTTTAACTGGAATTGTGTGCTTTGATCAGATTAGACTTTTTTTAACACCCCAGGTGGGTTTGCGTGAAACTAAAGATGAATATATCTAAAATCACAACATGCTCACAGTTAAGTTTGGTGGAGAATGTGTGATGCTGTGGGCCTGTTTCTCTTCTAAAGATTATGGAAACATTGATAAGTGTATGACATCATGAAATCTTTGATATACAAGGAGATTTTAAGCAAAAACTTGTAAACTCAACTAGTGAGGTTAAAATGGATCATCAGTCGGTCTTTTAGCAGAACAATGATGAAAACATAATGTATAGATAACTAGAAAATGGAAAAATGTTTGTAAAATGGAATATGTGGATTAATGTAAATCTGTCATTTTCCAAATAAAAAAACAAAACAAAACAAAAAAAAAACAATGCTAATCCACAAAGAAATGGTTCTGCACAACCAGACACAAAATCAGCCAGAGAGCATAATGGATTGTGGCTTTGATGAGTAAATTACTCCACAAAGTTCACATGTAACTGTTGAATCAGAGTAAATGACCGCAGAGAAAGTTTGTTTCCCACAGATGATTGAGAAGTTCTTTTATTAAATCTATCGTAATGTTCAGTATAACAAGATGAGGAATAACACTACGTGAATACAAATCATCATGATCATTATTAACAGCAAGAGTGGGATGCTAAGGGTCAAAAATGAGAGCTTAGACTGAATATGTAGCTCCCTCTTCAGAAGACTTTGGGGAAGCGATGCAGTAATGAAGGTCAAGGGAGTCGAACAGCTGAAAAATTGTAATCGAGTAGGTAATGTAATTTAGGTGAAGAGCCAAGGGTCTTAAATTATCATCCTCCTGACTGTAGTCTTTCTGTGCAGAGATCACTGATGATTGGTATTAATAACACCATTCTCAGAGCTAGAGCAAAGAGGTACAGTGTCTGATGTTCAGCCTCGCGTATCCAGATACAGCCCAAGGTATCAAACAAATGATTGGACTGTCCTACAGACAGCAGTTCCCACAACCATCAAACATCAGTTTACACTGTGCACTGTTACACACAAACAACTATCTGGTTCAGCAACAGTAAGAGCTTTACCCATCCATGTCATTGCATCTGCCGTTCGTTATAGCCTCTCTCATAGAAGCACTAGCACCCCAACCTTGTGCAATAATGCAGATGAATTTCTAGCATTGCTATAAATTGAAGGCATGGTGCCTTTGATGTTTACATTATTCAGTGTTATGATAAATAAACAGTCCCTATTCGCTGTATTCAAATTTCTGCTGCAACTGGGATTATACTTCAGACCCTCTAGGATAATTAAGCGTTATGTTTGATTCATTAAACATAACACACAAACATGTGCACCCAAATTCACCGCCATACCATCACAGATGCTGGCTTTGAACTTTGCGCTGTAACAATCCATATTGTCCTTTTCTTCTTTATCCCTGAAGACACGAAGTCCATGATTTCCAAAAACAATTTGAAATGTGCACTCATCAGACCACAGCACACTTTTATACTTTGCATCAGTCCATGTTAGATGAGCTTGGGCCCCAGAGAAACTGGTAGCGTTTCTGGGTGTTTATGATATATGGCTTTACGTAGCGATGAACTGTGTTAAGTGACAGTGGCTTCCTGAGCCCATGTGGTGATATCTGTTACAGAATGATGTCAGATTTAATGCAGTGCCTCCTGAGGGATCGGAGGTCAAGGGGATTTAATGTTGGTTTTCAGAAATTTTTCCAGATTCTCTGAATCTTTTGATAATAATATGGAGTTGTTCACAAAGTAGTGAACTTCAACCCATCCTTGCTTATGAACCACTATGCCTTTCAGGGATGCTTTTTATACCCAGTCATGACACTCATCTGTTTCCCCTTAACATGTTTACCTGTGGAATGTTCCAAAGAGATGTTTTTTGAGCATTCCTCACCTGTACCATTCTCTTGTTACCCTTGTCCCGTCTGTATTGGAAATTGTTGCAAGCATGAAATTCAGAATGAATGAATATTTGCAAAATAACTATAAAGTGTATCAGTTTGGACATTAAATATCTTGTCTTTGTATTCAGTTGCATATAGATTGAGCAGAATTTGAAAATCACTGTATTCTTTTATTTACGTTTTGCACAATGTCCCAACTTCATTGAAACTGGGGTTGTACAAATAGACATATTCTGAACCACAGAGCAAGTGAAGCAACTGCTTCCTCGTTTTTAAAAGTAGGGGAACAAATATGGTTTTGTTACCCCATCTTTTGACTCAGAGAGATTTGATCCGCCCCTGCAGTCTGTCAAATTTCTCAAAGGTCTCCACTAACTCTTTATCATTTTTATTTAAATTGATATCTCAACAAAATAATAAAATAAAACAGACATTCGTAAAAATTGTAAAATTTTATTTTCACCTTACATGATGTCTGAGTGTGTTCAGTTCAACTTACCCTGTGCCCCACAGTCTGACTAGGAAATAAAGGTGATCTCTCTGTCAGACAGCTGTGGTGAGGGGAAGTAAATAAATCTAACTTAGCTTGGAATTGTTAAAGTCCTGCATCTCTCTTGCTCATCTTAAATCAAATAAAGTACAGCAGAAAATTTGCAATGACTATTCGAGTGAAGGCTGTTCGGAGCTAGCAGTGTACTGCAGCAAATTGTGAACACAGACAGAATGGGAATGTGTGTCTGTTGCTCCCATTCCTTGAAACAGCCTCCTAGTGAATGTTTTCTACTGTTACCTAATGGCAAACACTTTAAATGGGCTGATTAAATCAACATATATTTAAGGACAGAATAAACAGAAAAACAATAAAATAAATCCAGGGATAATGCAGCAACACCCCATAGATTGGACTTGCAAAAAACTTGGTATCTGGTGCAGCTGACTATTTCAATGCCCCCCTTCCCGTTGTCAGCCGCTCATGCTGCAAGCTAATGTAAAGGTGCCACATTGGTCATAGCCAAACCTGCTACTGGTATTAGATGCTACATTAAATTTATGAAAGATTTTTGTACTTCTTCGTCAACCAAATCTTCCCATCCTAAATCCGAGAAGAATGAAGAGGAGCTTGGCTCAGTGATTAAAATCACACCTTGAAATGATTCTGTTATCATAGAGCAGGTAAAGATGCAAAAGCAGGTTGTCTCTAACAGCTCAGACCCAGGAACAACCATAACCCTAAAATGACAGAACTGACAAACCTGCTACAGCAATGAAAAAGATATATATATATATATATATATATATATATATACTGACTCCAGTCGCATCACACTTCATCAGAAGGTTTTAGAAATAACTCATTTAAAATACAAATTTGTGCTTCAAAAGTCTCCCAGAAAGAAATGCCTCGCATGACGCAAAATGTAAAGAATGGCATTTTTCTGAAAGGCTATGTAAAGACAATTAAAGGATAGAATAACTGTTTAAATAGTTCATACAAACGTAAAAAGGTGAATGCTAAAGACTTCGAGCTGTTGTTCCTGTAATTAGTGCAAAGTTTAAGCTACAGTGCCTTGTAACAATTTTCATACCACTGGAAGTTTACCATGCAAATACAAATGTTGATATAATTTATAGGGATTTTATGATAGGACAAAAGTACCACATATTAGTAAAGTGGAAGGAAAATGATACATCGGTTGCAAAATTATTTCCAATCAAAATCATAATAATAAGCTGGCTCCCTTCAACTCTGACCAGTTTCCCTGTCCCTGCTGAGGAAAAGCATCCATCGCAACATGATGCTGCCACCACCGTGTTTCACTGTGGGGAGGGGTGTGATTAGGGTGATGAGTAATGTTATTATCCACCACACATAGTATTTTACATGTAGGCGAAAAAAGCTCAATTATTGTCTTATTTGACCGGAGCACCTTCTTTCGCATATTTGCTGTGGTTGCACATGGTTTGTGGTTAAATAAATATAGGTCCTGGTATTTCTGGGACTTTCTTTCAACAATGGCTTTCTTCTTGCTACTTTTCTCTAAAAGCTTAGATGTCTGGATTGCAAGACTAATAGTTCTCTTGTCAAGAGAATTTTCTACCTGAGCAGTGGATCTCTGCATGTCCTCCAGAGATACCATTGCCATCTTGACTGCATCTCTGATTAAGGCTTTCCATGCTCGCCTCGTCAGTTTAAATGTCTTGCTGGCTAACCTTAGTTCTTATTAAACGTTTGAAAGTAATTGGTTGTACTGAACTATATTTAGGGGTATCAAATGAAAGGGTATAAATAACAAAGGAAAGCCAAAATTATCTGATTTTTATTTGAAACTATGTATCTTTTTCATTTCATTTCACAATTCTGCACTACTCTGTGTTTGTTTATCACAATAAAATATTTAGAAGTCTGTGGTTGTAGAGTATCAAAAGATTGAAAGGCTCTTGGGAATTTTAAATAAATGACTTAACATCGATACAGCTATGATATAGAAGATGTGAGAACTGTTTCAGATGAACTACTCAGGGGAAAAAAAAGATGAAGAAAAAGCAGCAAGTTTAACTTGAGAAGTGCTCCCAAAGCTTGGGCAGCCAATCTGTTGCTGTGTTCAAGGTGATGTGCAGTGTTAATATTTAGCTAGACATAGCGTTATGCATGTAGGTCAAAACGTTTCACTTTGGTCTCGTCTAACCAGAGCACCTTCTTCAACATGTTTGCCTTGTCCCATACATTGTGATAAATTGTTCTCTTTCAGCAATAGATTTATTCTTGTCACTCTTCCATAAATGCCACCATATGTGTGGAGTTCAAGACTAAAATTTGACCTCTCAACAGAGTGTCTCACCTGAGCTGTGGATCTCTGCAGCTCCTCCAGAATTACTATGGTCTTCTTGGCTGCTTCTCTAATTAATGGTGTTCTTGCCTGCCCTGTCAGTTTAGGTAGATCACTATGTCTTGGTAGGTTTGAAGCAGTGCCCTACTCTTTCCTTTTCAAGTGAGGGAATATTTTGCGTTACTCTATCTTTGTCTATCAAATGAAATCCCAGTAATTGGTGGTGGTGTGAAAAAAGTGAAAAAAGCTATAAAAAGTTGGCAAAGCACTGTGTCTGGCATAAAATAAACCTTTAAGTGAAAATGAACAGAAAACAGGCAGTTACCACAATTTCTAGCATCAAATGTCCAAGTAGCAGGAGATGGTACTTTTGTTAAGGAATACTTTAAATAGTAGATTAATACAAGCCTTTTGTGTCTATGCAAAGTAGTTGGATGTTTCTGTGGGACTAAGTCAACAGTAACCAAAGGGGCTTTGTGTTAATAAAGGGATGTTTTCGTCTGAGCTAAAGCACCCAAGTCGACATGGCAATATGTTGATGGCAACAATAGTGGTACTCTGAATTACAAGAATTGCATGTATTAAGCATCAGAAAATACTTGGGATCATCTTCTCTAGGTATTATATTTTTGTTTACTGGAAAATAATACACAATATCTGAAATGTACACGTGGTGAGGAAATCATTGGGTGTTTTTTATTTTATGGAAATGTCACTTATGTTTGAATCCTATGTTACCCATACCAGCAATGAGCTTTGGACACCAGGTTGTCATGGCGACTGCACCACCATGTCTCTCTCTCCATCTCGTTTACGCCACAAAACCAAATGATGGCAGCAGCTGCCCCGCTGCAGGTGATGTCACTAGTTACCCTGGCGACAGGCACCCAACTGTGACGCTGAGGAGTAAGAGCGGTGTGTGTGTGTGTAGTTGTGTTTTACTCTGTATTCGTGCATTTGTATGTTTCCCCACATTAGCAACATTATGGCAAAAATGTCATTTCTGTTTTGTCTGATCACACTGAGATGACATGGGTTATTAGGTCTGCACAGATCAGGCTCAATGAGTGATGCAGTCATAGTAGCAAATATCTGGAGTTTTGACACAGATTTAGCATTTTCCTTAGCAACTTCATCTGATCAAATCTAAAACGAGTCAAAATAGTAGGTTGCGGAATAGCATAAACATGTGAAAACTACATTAAAGTAAAAAGGAGGAAGTTCAATGAGAAATCTACACAGTTGTTGCTTCATTCTTGTTTTGCCTGAAATGAGCTTCATGATCACTAGCTGCAAATCAGATTTTTTGTTTAATTTGCCTTGATTTACAGCTCATAAGTAAATATAGGCTGCATTCATACTGAGATGTTCTAGTTTTAATGAAATTTTTATGTTTCTCTGTGTTTGCACAAAGTTATGAAAAGAAACATAAAGCACAGGCATATGGAGCACCATCTGGTCTGTAGAGCTACACTGTGACCTCTCAGCAATGCTTCCTCTCTGATCCTGTTCTACAGGAAGAAACAAAGACACCTTAAACCCCTGCCCTCCATCACAAGTACTCCTGAGCTATTAACTTAAACAAGGCAGTCTTTCTTCCACTAATATCATCATAACCCCTAATCCAGCCTTTTAAACTGTGATAGTTTTAACATAGTCTTCACATAGTTTGTTTTTCTTAATAGAAAATTATTTATATGTAAATGCAGGATTTTAGATTAAATGTGTCTATTGCACACAACTTGTTTTCTCACTTGAAGTTCATCATTTCTCCAGTTTGGGATAAAGACATCCAGGAATAAGCGGTTAGTGTAAGAATCCTACAACACCATGTTTGTTTTGGTCATTTGTATTTTGAAGACTTAGAAAAAAAAAGGAAATTACACCTGTAGTCTGAACCAATATTTGAAATTTTACTTACCTTTTACTTACAAAACTTTCTTTGCTCTCATGACCACTTGAGCTGGTCAGAAAAACCCAAATAACGGGTGTTTTTCTGACATTCCCAAATTATGTTGTTTTATTTTGAATTGTTTTAATAAAAGCCACCATTATTGTGAAAAAATCATTGTTGATGCCCCGGAGCTGCAGTTCTGTCTCCCAGGTGCCATACAGGAAGTCCCTAATCAGTAATATAATATTCATAACAGCTAGTTGCTGGAGTTACACCAAAGTCTGTTTATGAGTGAATGATCGGGTTTCATGAGACAACTCCTCCAGTGGAAGATTCAGTTTCCATAGTAAGTTTAGTGAATAAGAATTGGAAAAAGAGAAAACCTATGACCTTCAAGAGAAATGTATTCCATATTAAACTAAAAAGACTTGATCACACTTTCCATTGGTGTTTTTTGTGTGGAAGTGCTCACTGAGTGAAGAGGACTCAATTATCAATTTTCAGTATCGGTAAAAATGCAAAAATGCGGAAGGCTGAGCTCCAAAACTGCTGTTGCATCCTTTAAACCTCTGCCTGTCATGGAACATGCTAGGCTGGAAGGTGTTGGCAGCTTTTTGAACATCCCAGAATTAAGGCAAGGGTACAGTATATCTTCTATATACACAGAGACTGATCTTTACAGTAAGCAATGCTAACCGCACGGACCAGCCAGATTGCTAACATAATTGTAATGTAAATATAATCTATGATCTATGCTGTGTAATGATGTTAATGTTCAGCATTTGAGGCCACACTTCATGAAGGCATGAATCAATGTAACGTCTAAACATTGTCTTGATTTAGACCTATCTATATCTATCTTTTCTCTAGGTTTAGACTACCACCCTTTTTTAAAAGTGGTCTAAAATTAGACTCAGGAATAAATAACAGTAAGGTCCACAAAAAAAGTCTAACTCCCTCATGAAAAAAATTGGGGGTTTTTTTAGAGCTAAATTTTGTTTTATTTACAGAGGAGTGGTAATTATAATGACATATGTCCATAAAGTGGATGGAAACATCCCATATTATTATCTAAAGTTACAACAATTATTCAGGCTGTGCATGGACAACAGGACTTTTTCTGGACATCACCAGAGATAAAGTTCAGCTTGTTTTAATGAAATAAAAAATTTCTCTTTTTCAGCATGAAACATAATTTCCAAACAGAACAATACACTCTCATACAGCTGCAGCAAGTGTGTGACCATGTTGCCTAAAACACAAAGACTACACAGAGCTGAGAGAATAACTCAGGCAGATGAGAAAAGGAGTTTAGTTGGTATTTGTAAAAAATATTAAGAAATTGACCAGCAACAGACATACAATTCAATTCAATTCAAAAATACTTTATTAATCCCAAAGGGAAATTAAATGTTGTTGTAGCTCATTATGAGGGTTTCCTCAAAGAGCTGTTGTAGATGCTGATGGCTGTGGGCAGGAAGGATCTCCTGTA